>CAJNOP010000429.1:0-115211 GCA_905250075.1 Rotaria sp. Silwood1
TACTTCTATAGGTAAATTAAAATAGAAGTTTCATTTGTTTTCTAATAGTTTTCTTTTAGTTTTATTATTTCGAATATATAAACAATTGGCAATTTTATTCAATGAGTTCAATCTTCGAGAGATATTTACGATAAGTCTAGTTTCTCTTGACCAATATGAATAATTCTTTTTTGTTTTTTGTGTTTTAATCGATGATATAATTGTTATTATCAGGCAAAATATCAACATTCTATCCAAATGTAATTCTCAAGCTATATCAACGTTAAGAACGTAAAGATCCGGAATTTTTGTGGCACTTATCAATTGAAAATCCGAACGCTTATTGTCATGTTCGGTTCTTACTTTTAATTTAACTTTTTTACTAGGTTAACATCTCACTTATCTCGATAAATTTTGTTAATCTTTGAACTGAGAGACATATGTCGAGTTTTTTTTATTTCGCACGATTAAAACGATCGATTAGGATAAACAGATTGATTTAATACATTGAAAATGATCTCAAATAATAAAGAGATGAAGATGGTATCATTCGATAAAAAAGAAAAAATCTCTTTTCATTTCCCAAAATGTGAATAAAACTAGATTTATTCAATATCAATAAATTCTTTGTTGACAGCAAATATCCAACACTATTGAGCAGAAAAGAATAAAATCTTCTTAAATAGAACGAAGTTTTTATTTTACTTCATCATAAATTTTTGTTCTTCTAACAAAAATTCATCTTATAAATATCTATTAAACAATATGTTCGACTTTTTATTTATATTAATTGTAAATGATTTCTAGAAAAATAACCTGATCGATAAGAACCTTTTTTTTTCATAAGTTCTTTATCTTCATCGGCCTAATAGTTATTGTCAAGTCATTTATTTTCTATTCTCTCTTAACTAATACAAACAAAACCAGTGATCAAAATAGTTTTATTTGAAAGTTTTTGTTCAATAATCAGTTTTTAATAAACGACACAATAAAATAAAAAATCTTCGATATATACGTGTATGTTAATATAAGGAAAACCTATAGAATTGTCTTTTCTTCTTATTGTTTGTTTAGATTTTTTATTCAAAAATAGAATATGATAATTAAATTAAATAAATAATCATATATCCTGTTCATATTCTGAAAATTCTAGGTGAAGAGTGAAATCGAGGATAATATGATATGAGTACGGAAGAAAACGAATGCAATTAAAAATAATTTCTATTTTTCATATATAGATACACATCAATCTCATTGAATATTGAGTATATTTGACGGTTTATGCTTTTTTGAAATTCTTTACGAAAAAATTTAACTTTTTTCAATAGAATCCGTTTGAAAGTTATTGAATTATTCTCGGAAATAATCATACTATTTTAGATTCTTCGATAAGATCCAACGATATCTGAGTCCGAATTTTTCGACTAGAGAATATATATTTGTGTTCATGTATCAATAGACAATATTTTATTTTCAAATATTCGTATTGTTATTCAGCCATTTCAGAATTGTTATTGATGAAAATGATTAAACTAGTTTTTGTGTGAAAAAATTCATTAGTAGAGATTCATGACAAAAAAAATCCTTAAATTCATATTATTTTTAGCTTTGAATAATAGAAACTGTTATGTTTGTATGGTGCCTTCTACTTACGAGGGATTCATCACAGTTATATCGAAAAGATGAATAGCAAAATTCTAAAATCTACGAATTGTATAGAATTAAAAGAAATCTAATATTATTTTTAACTCTTCACTCCTTAGATTTATTGATATTGTACAACTATTTTTTACCATATGTTAAAAGTTAATAGAACATCTTTAATAACATATTTCATAGATATATCATCGAAAAACTAATGTTTTCAATCATAATTAGACTTATTTATTTATTTTTCTATGTATTTTAGGTTATGATTATTAACCCTTTCGCTCCCAGCAACACATATATGTGTTTAAATGTATTTATCGGATAAGAGCTGTAGTAGTATATGTTTTAACCGTTTATAAAAGCTTCTTATCGTTTGTTAGATGGTGCCATAATGGTACATTTATTCTTTTTTTTCCTTCTATTGATATTTTTACTGATGCACATTCCATCGATATTTTCTGTCATTCTAATATGTTCCAGTACAATCATTCATTTCCGTTCTTTTCTTTGTATTCAGTATGTATTATTCTCTTTAACACTGTTTAATGAGTTCTTATCTTTCTGTAAAATTCAAGTTAGTTGTATCTCTTCTATGAAATCCGGTAAACTCTTTCCGTTTCTAACTTACATGATATATATATACCGTTCGAATAAATAAAAGGAAAGTAACAATGAATAAAAAAGATTCTTCGTTGAATAATAACTATTGATTTCAATAATCAGCCTCAGACATTTCCATTATGACCGCTCTCAGAAAACGACGTTAAACCAAGAAACAAATCGATAAATCATATTTAAAGATTTATTTTAAAAACTTTGATCTGCGCAAAAATAGCCGGGAGCCAAAGGGTTAAACACACACAACACAATAGAATACAGATCATAAGTATGAAAACCACAGATGAAATTGTCGAATCTAAAAAAAATTCCATAGGAAAATGAGGATTAATGATAATAACGATTCGACTTCGACACTATTTCATATATTTAAAAATAGTAAAATAAACAATATTGAATCTAAGTTATTATTAAAAAAGTTTATCATTTTAAAATAAACATTATAGAATAGATGTTGAGAAATAGAGTAGAGCTGAATTTAAATGTAAACATAGCCCTTGTCTGCAAACATTTACACAGATTTATGTACACAGATATAGCTAGATTTTATTTATATTAATATTCATAGAAATGATTAAATTCATTCTTATTGACTAATAAATGTTAGTGTCTATCGACTAGAGAGATTATTATCAGTTATCAACGAAGAAAATTATATTGAATTAATAATGATTCAAACATTTCGAATTTATTATTACACTAATTAGATGATCATTAATATAAATCCATCTCGAATTTTAGCCATTAATAAATATATTTAAAGTTCTATTCGAATAATATTAAAATTCAAGCAAAATATAATTATCTATTCATCAATATCTCCATACTCTATATCGATTGTTAACAATGAAGAAAAAAACAAAACAAGACATGAATAGAAATACCTGTTATGACACAAATTATGGCTATTTAGAATATCTTCGATACTTACTGGCATTTCGAAGAATATAGACAATTCGTAATTTCACCGCTTGCTTATATATCATGTTTTAGATGAAATTTCAATTATTGTCTAGGTAGAATATGTTGAGACAGGAAGAATTCTGCTCAATCTACTTCCCTTTTCAACTTATAGAGATAACACTGAATTTTATTTTTTTTACTTATGAGACATTACTTATAAAATAAAAGCCACATGAATAGATTTTCATCGAAAAAATTGTTCATAAATAATCGTTGAAATGATTAGAATATCATAAAAGTTACAATCAAATAGAGTAATGATCTTTTATCAAAATATCAAATTGACACAAAAAACATTATCTTTATATTACACTAGAATAAAGAAAAATCTAATATTATTCACGATTTCATATCTCCTCAATAAGAGACTAATTTTTTTTTTTATTGAAACTTTCTGAAGATTTTATTAATTGCATCATCTGTCTGTAGAAATTTTTTTCAGGGTGAAATTCGTTTATTTTTTTCATGCATCTTTATAAGTATAATTGCACAGATAAAAACATTTCCTGTAATTATCATAAATAGAAAAGGACAATTTATGAAGTTGAATCATTCAAAATTTCTTCTAATTTCAACAAACTCTAAGTAATCAGGGAGGGCTACAGATACAATGCGGACACTTTTTTTAACCAATTAAGGTAAAATGTCCGCAAAGCAGAATCAGCGCATTATAGAATCACGAAAAAATATATTATGTGAAGAAAGATAAAGATACAAGTAGTACGAGATGATTCAACATTAAACTATGCTTTGGTTCATAATCTTGGTAATCTTTGTCATATCTATCCAATATGTGAATGTATCGGTAACAAAGAGAACGTAGTCTTTTTTTATAACCATATAAATCTATTAGACCATTTAAATAATCTTCTTTTGCTTGTACTAAAATATTTTCATTATTAACTGAAGTTAACCTTTTTGGACGAATTGTTCGTTGTTGTGCGTGTTCCTGTTCTAATCGAATCATTACTGATTATCGTCGATAGAATCGATTTGTCTGTACTAATTTTCTTACTATTTCTACTTTTTTTTTTATTCTATAATGCGGACATTTTCATTCTCTGCCTCGATTCTGCTTTGCGGACAATTTTCAAAATGCGGTCATTTTTGTCTATACCCCATGATTCTACTTAGCGGACATATTTTTCCTCCAATTAAGAAAAATCGCCCGCAATCAAGAAGACACGATCAGGGAGATATTCATATTAAATGTAAATATATCATTTTTGACAGCTAACACATTAGAACATACCTAAACTAACGAGATTTTAAACACAAAAAAAACAAGATAATAGAGAGACAATTAAGTTAAACTTTAATCGACATTGATTCTAATGATTAAATAAAATTGTTTATATATGTTATTAGTTTTGTTAATCAAGTCTAATAAGTTCGTCTAATATAGAATATAAAGGATTGTCAACTGATTTTATCATATCGAATAAGCAAAAATAATATAATAATAGATATGGATTATTTTCTAGTTGTCGATGTCGAATTATTTTCCTATCTTACCATTCGATATATGTTGAAAAACAGCTTTATAGACCTGGGATTTTTTATTGTTCGTGATGAAATTGTTATCGCATGGTGATAAACTGTTTGTTTTGTCTTCTAGTTTTGTTAGACAAGAGAATTTTCAAGCGATTATTCATATTAAAGTAATGATCAACAATCTTTCCTTGATCAACATTATAAATAAAGACAGGATCAATCGTTTTCAAATTGATATAAAGCCGAATTTTTCGGGCAAAGTGGTCGCGTTGAAACATATTAATTGATATTGATTAAATAAATGTGTAGACAACATTTCATAATGATTTTCAATCAATTTTTTTATGATAAAACTATGAATTATTACTTGTCTCTATTAGGAAAAATTCCTATGTTTTTCTCACTGTTATTTCATTAAACTTTCTTGAATAAGGATGAACTCGATCGGCTTATTGAGTATTATTCAGCAAGTTGGACATTTAGTGAACAGTAATTCATTTTTTTTTCACATTGAAATAATCAAAAATAATTTGTTCAATGGTAGAAAAAAATCCTATAAATATCCAGTTTTATTTCATTAATCCTAAGACGAAAATCATTATTAATAAGGCAACTAATTTCTTCAATATTTTAAAATCTTCTTTCGATTAAAGATCAACCAACTTATCTTTGTTATTTTTCAATCATTTTTATAATTTGTCTAATAGTTAGTATTATAAAATGATATTTAATTATTGAAAAGAGATTATTATTCATCATAGATTAAGTTCGGTTGACTTTTAAGTGCATTATACAGTTTAATAAAGACACAAAAATTTATCTTTATTTATATTAAAACAAAAAAAACAAACAAGAGTGCATCATTTTCAAACCCATTCAACGATTTCCATATATATATAAAGACAATAGAAAATCTATCAGTTATTATTATCTTCTCCAAAATATGTTGAATAAAATATAAAAAAAACAAGATGATTGATTTATTTCTATAGTTAATTATTGTTTAATTGTTGATAAATATTATTCGAAAATCAATGATATAAATATGTCACTTTAATAGATATGATAGATATTTTTCAACACTACGAGTAAATGTCAATCGATAGAAAACAAAATTCTGTAAATAATAAACATAAATTAATTTGATCAATCTAGTATGGATTTATCAAAGATTAGTATTTAGAAATGATAAAATGACTGGTATTTAACTACAATAGATAATCGTCTAAAATTGAAATATTCGAAAACTAGAACTTTTATTCAATAAGGAGAACATTTTAAAAATATCTTTAGATATTAATTTTAATGAAATATTTCATTTTAATAATTTGTTCGAGTAATATTTATTTTATTGATATTATTAGAATAAAATGTAAAGATGAGAAAAAGTAAATATATTATCGAAATTTCAATAAATGTAATTGTTTAACTTATTAGAGAAATAATCGAATGACAATAGTGCATTAGGAACAACAATTATACTTAATCAAATAGCTGAAAATAATCATGAAGATAAACAACAAGTAAAAATATCAAGTTTAATCAATAGTACAATAAAAAAAATGAAACGCAAATATTAATAATAGAAGATAAAACTAATTTTTCAAGCTGTATTTTAAAGATAATTTAAATTTGTATAGGTTGATATTTAGTTTTTAACTTCGAAAGATCGATCATCTTAACTAAATAATATCCTGTATTATTTTACTTAGTTTTTTTTGTTTTTTATTGTCCTATTACTTATTTTTTAGTATAACATAAAGACTAAATAGAAAGATATTGTTTAAAAAGAGAAAGAGAGAGAGAGAGAGAGATGTTGAAAACTTTAATTATCAGTATCCAATATATAATTATTTATACTAAAAATTAGTAAAAAGAAAAAAAAAGTTGTTATTAAGGATAATATATTAAATAAAACATATTGAATATATCTGTTAGTGATATTTGACAAATGTCTACCTAAGATAAAATGACAGATCTTTATGTAACATAATCATATTATAGTATATATATTAAATCTTCAAGATCTCTTCACTTTTCTTTATCTTGTCTATCGGTAAAGATCTTACTTTCAACATATTTCTTTCGAGTTTGTGTTATGGTTTTTTTTCTTTGTTAATATTGAAAATAATTGCTAATCAAATTAATTTTTGTTCATAAAATAACCAGTTTTATTTTTTCATGGTAAAAACAATTTCTATGTGAAATATGTATTAGACTATTCTATTAAGTAAAAAATTTCTTGTTCTATACTCAGAAATGGATTGATCAAATCATTTTTGACTTTATCTATTCACTTCGGTTTTTCAATTTATATCAATTTATTTGTGATATATTTAGTTTTTGTCAATTTTGTTTTTTTTTTACTTATTTTGAAATTGTCTGAAACTTCTTATCGTTTAAACTAGGATAAAGTGTCATGATCAATGATATTTTCATGAAGAAATTAAATAGATTTAAATGATAAGTAACTCGAATTTAAAGTTGACTTGACTCAAAAACTAATTGACTTGTCCATTTCCTTAAATATTTCCTTATATTAATGAAAAAATATCGAATTATTCTATAATATTGTTATTTATAGTTTGTACTATATTGATTGTATCAATTTCATAGAATAATATAAGAAATACTAAAGTGAATAGAATGTTTAAATAATATAATCTCTACAGTTAATATATAATGGTTATTGATGAACATTGAATTAGTGCATTAAATAAATATTGAAATATTAATATATTATCAGATGTTTATATTCATAAATAGATTTCAATAGAGAGAAAACTTATATAAATAAATATTTAAAAACTCAATGTTAGTGTTAGTGAAGTATGACTGTGATATTATTTATATTATTATTAACAAAAATATATTACTTGATTGAATTGAAAGATTGATTTAAATAGTACACGATCAGATAACTGAAAAATGACTGATGCTAACAGGGACGGGTCAGTACCAAAATTTTTTGTTATGGCAATTGCCACGGTAGTGGCCCGCTACTGGATGCTAAAAAACGAGTTGATTTATAATTAAATGAGGTGTTTGATCCAAATATGCCTAATTTTTTTTATTTAATCACTTCAATATAATCAATTAATTATATTATATAAACAATATTTTCATGTTGGATAAATATATTGTATTCGTATACGAATACTAATAACGATTTTGTCATCTTACAAAATTTGAGATGCATCAATAGATTTCAAAAGACAGAGAAAGAAAGAATATTCATAGGAATAAATAGTCAAAAAACAAAAAAAGAGCTACGTTAATTCCTATGATAAATTCTTGTGAAAAAAATTGAAAATTCCATGTTTCACTTTCTTCGAAGCGCATCTTCTTCTTTAATATATGTCGATTTCAGTCTGAAGGAGAAATTGTTGATTCTATTTGAATATATAAATATCAATGTAATACGATCAACAATCTTCTTTTTAGTATCAGACAAATATTTATATTAAATTAAGTCACAGAGATGGGACCGGTTCGGTTTTTAACCGAATCGAACTGACCGACCGTAACCGAAATCGGTTCGATTCGAGATTTTTAAAAAATTCGGTCGGTTACGTTCGGTCCGGTTAGGGATTTTTTCGGTTACGATCGGTTCGGTTAGAAAGAATCGACATAATCTTTTGATTTGAGTTCGATGGACTTTTTGAGACATAAGAAGAAAAAAGAGTGTAATCGTACAACAATTAGCTATTGTTCGTAACTCGTATTATCTCACATGTTTTTTTAAATTTGTTGTGAGAGGTAAGAAAGTTATGATACAGTAAGAGGATTCAATAAATAATCTTTCTTCGTTACTTTCTCTAGATGTTGATTGCTCATAGTTGCTACTGTTCGATTTGTTGTTGCTAATTTATAAAGCACTAATACCCTAATTAACATAAGCTAAACTTCGCTTTCTCTAAACTCAGTTCGATTACGACATTTTTGAAATTCGGTCGGTTACGGTCGGTTCGGTTAGAAATTTTAAAATATTCGGTCGGTTACGTTCGATTCGGTTAGAGATTTTTTCGGTTACGGTCGGTTCGGTTTGGCAAAAATGCCAACCGATCCCACCTCTGTTAAGTCAAACTGGAATGCTCGTGATACATCATAATACTAAACTTGAAATTCATTAAGCTATTTTAAAATATAAATTTTTAATTCGTGTTCAACTGTGGTTAATAATATATTCTTCCTTAATAAAATCTCATTATCAATATGATCATATCAAAACTAATTATGTTGAAAAACTAGTTTGACTTAGTAAAACAAAGTCAAGTCTCTCTCAATGGATTAAAACAATATTTTAACATAGATAAACAATTATTTTTCAAATTATTACGAAAAATATAGTCAAATAAAATAATTTGATAATTATTGTGATGAATCATAGGTATAGATGAGTAATATAACAGTTTATTTGACAGTGTCAGGTATACAATCATCAGACATATGAATAAATCAATCATGATTATCTGATATATTTTAACATTTATTTATTATCAATTATATTTAACAAGTTTCAAGATAAAAATATTTCTAGATTAATAGATAATCGAACATCTAGCAATATGCTTTTTTAGAATTTCAAATCGTTTTTATATATTTATGAAAAAAATAAATAAATATCTATTGATATTGTTTTAATATCAAGAAAAAATAAGAAAAAAGTCATCGAAATAAATTTAATATCGACTAATCATTTAATTTGTCTTTATTTGGAAGTATAGTTTTTTATTTTTATTTTGTCGAACTTGCGTAATAAAATGAATAATTGACAATCGATATAAGATAAATATTCTGATTAAATATCTCTTATCAATAATTGTTTATAGATATATATAAAACAATAAAATATATTCAAACGAAAATAATTTAATAGAAACAAAAATATTGTTTAATTATATTCACTAATTAATAATATATTTATTTAAGATTCTTTTGATTTTATTTTTATTTGTTATTGATGTTAAAAAACATATATTAAGATAAATTTATGAGAATCTTCTGTCTTTTTTATTTTTCAACTATTATAAAAATAAAATAATCATAGAGAAAGAGAAAGAGAAAGAGAGAAAAAAAGACTATTTTTAATAATTGATTGTCAATATATTGAGATTTGGATATGTCTTTGTCTATATTTAAATATTGATTTGATCATTATTTTATCAAATAATCAATAAATCTTAATTGTTTATATTCAACACAATTATTTTCATTCGACTATTTAACTATTTTAACTAAAACAAAAATATATTTATTTATTTATTTAATAATAAATATATTCTTACATATTATACTGAAGTCATTGATATTTGTTTTGTCTAAAGTATAGAAAGAGAGAGAGAGTTTTCATTATAATAATAAAAATCTAATTTATTACTTTATTTGAATTTTTTCCATTTTTCATAAATTGTTTTGTTGTTTGAATTTCATATAAATTTGATTTTGTTTTCGAAATAGATTTTTCTCGAGTTATTAATCTAATAAAAAGGAATGAAAAAAAACCTCTAATATTAATTTAATTAATTAAACCTTGGAGGTCTTGAAGCTGCAAATATTCTTGAACAATTAAATAAATATCCATAATCAAACTAAAATAATATATTATATAGAAATATAATAGGAAAATAATAATATAAAATCTTACTGGATTAATATTAGATTTAAATTTTCCTGTAACTTGTTCATTTGTTGTTCTACCACGAATAATTAACATAATATGAAAACTAGTTAAACCACCAATTGGAATAGTTAATAATATAATAAGCACCATTAATATACAACATATTATTGAAGATATATTTCCAATATTTGAACCATTTTTTAATATATAATAAATACAAAATGATAATACAACAAACATATGGAATAATAGACTTAGTAAAAAATAAATAAAATAATGATAATTTCGACGACCTTAGGTTATTTATTTACGATTATTCATTTAATTAAAAATTATTTCTTACCAACACAATTATTTAACCAAGGACAATGATGATCAAATGTCTAATTTAGGAATAAATAATAATTAGTTATTTTTATTTGTAATTAAATAAAATAACTAACACTTACATCAATACAAAAATCACATACTGAACAATGAGAACATCTTGGAGGACGATAAAAACCACATGTTTGACACCATTTCATTCGACATTGAGTACCATGAATTTCAACTTAAAATTATTTTCAAAATTAAATTAACAACAACAACAACAACATTAAATATTTTCAAAGAAGAAAAAAATAAACCTGTTTTATGAAATGTTGTTTCGGAATCATCATTTTCATCAGGTGGAGCTCTACTATATCGACCTGGATCAGTATTTATTGCTAATATAAAACTATTAATTACAAATAATAATATTATTCCATGAATAATTGGAATTAATATTGATAATCTATTTGTTATCCATGGACAAATAAATATAAAATATAATGTTGATAATACTAATAATAAACTCCATGCTACAAAACAAGGTATACGACGGGATATTCCTCGAACACATCGTCGACATCGATTATTAGACATTTCAATATTTTCACTTTTTTTTTTCCTTTTTTTTTTTTAATTTTTTTTCTTTTTATTCAATAGAATAATAATAAGTTCAATTCAATTCAATTCAATTCAATTCAATTAACTATATATATCTATCATCCATATAAGATAACATTAAACCTCTTTTATTAGAAATATTATCATAAGAGGTCGCTCGATTGTTTGTTTTTTTATTTCATTCTCTATCGTCTATTCTCTCTTTCTCGAGTTTTATTTATTTATTTATATTTAACTTATTTACTATTCGAGTTCGAGATTGAGTTTTTCAAAATAAAAAACAAAAATCATCTTTATTTCTTATTAATCGAAATTGATTTTATTTTATTTTTAAATTTCAAATATATTTAAATCAATGGAAAATAATTCTATTCGATTTATTAAATCATTTATTTTATCATTATTTAAACAACATAGATTATTTACTATTTTAATCTTGTTTTAAACAAATAATAAATGTTTGTTGGTTTTTTTTATAAAAACTTCTTGATAATGAACAGTTTATTTAATATAATTATGTTTTAAGTAAATAGCTAAAATAGATCTTTATCATTAATATTATCTCTCTCTCTCTCTCTCCATCTCTTATATATTAAAATAATATTCAATTTTTAGAAAAAAACCAAAACATTTAAATCTATTGAATTAATTAAATGATTCATTATTATCTTGTTTTGTTTTGTTTTGTTTTGTTTTTTAAAGAGTAAATGAAAATTATTTTAAAATAATATAGATAAGATTATTATTTAATAAAACTAATAGTTAGATAATAATATATTATTTTATTTTATTTAATAAGATAAGATAAAACAAAAACAAATAGATAAATCAACTTGTTTTTAATAATATTTTAAAATATAAATAAATTAGTTTTTTTTTTTTTTTTTGAAAAAATTTCGTTTATTATTTATTTTAGAATAAAAATAAAATTGTAAATAAAAGATAGATGATGGAACTATTATTATTATTATTAATTCGAATAAAACGAGTGAGATATATCTGAGTAGAATAATAATAAAGGTAGAATCTCAATCTCAATATAAATATGAATATGAATGACAATATGAATCTGAAAGTAAAAGTAATTGAGAATAGGATGAGAATGAATGTCACCCGTGTGCAAATAATACTCAATAAATATATGAATAGAGAATAAAGAATAAAGAAAAAGAAGAAAAAAACCGCCGACGACAGTTAACTAACCGACGACGATCGATTTATCGACAAAAGAAAAAAAGAAAAACGCGCACACATTTACTATAAAGAGTTCAACTAACGAACAAGTTCTATTTGTTCTCTCGAGTAACATAAAATATTTGTCGAATCGTCTTAATAATACCGGGTAAGATTAGAAAATTCTCATCAACAGATTAACATTGATAATTTCACCTGAATAAATATTATTTAAGATTATTTATTCGATATTTACATTTTACATTTTTCTTATAGAAATATCGTTTCTATTTACACGCCTTCCTTTTTTTTCTTCTCAAGGTTAATATTAATAGAAAATATTTTTCGTTTTTCGTTTTTTTTATTTTTTTTCCTTTTGGTTTAATTTGTGTAAATGAACACTAAATAGAAAATAAACTAAACTAGAATTTTATTCTTCTTGTCCAATTTCTATTAATGATTAACAAAATAAATCTACTTTTTTTTTTATATAAAATAATCGTTGATTTTAATTTAAAAATATATTTAAATAAAGAGAGATAGACAGAAATAGAGAATATTGAACATAATTAGTATTGTTTAGTTGAAAATATTTATTTGAAAGAAATATTTTTCTTTTGTTAACATTTGAAAAACGTTGAAATAATTTTAATTTGTTTAATTGATTAAATAAAATGATTTGAAGATGATTAATAAATAGAGAAAGAGAGAGAAAGATTTTATTGAAAAAAAAAATTCTGAATTGAAAAATCATCTTGATTATTCGATAATAGAGATCGATTTTATTATAATTATCGATGAGAAGAGAAAAAAAGCTTGGATAAGAATAACTGTATAAAATAATATAGAAAGAGACAGAAAGAAAGAAAGAGAAAGAAAGAGAAAGAAAGAGAAAGAAAAAAAAAATATTGTTAAGGTTAAAGATAAATTCTGATTGGATATATAAGAAATGTTTCGAAAGGGCAAAACAACTGATGTTGTTTCAACCACACAAGACAACCACATAAAGAAAAAGTAATAGATGGTTGCTACCACTTTTATTCAAATAAGCTAAATAAACGACACGAAATGAAGAAGAACAAGAACAGAAACAAAAAAAAAAACCACAGATTGTTTCTTTCATCGGTCGTTCTTTTTTTTTTTTTTAGTCTATCGCGCATTCTCCTCGATATTTACCTAGTCGACATTTTTTTTCTTCTCTTTCTCTTTCTCTGTCTGTGTCTCACTGTCGTTATAATATTCTCTGTTTATTGTCGGGGGCGAAGAACAACTAGTGAGAGATATATAGTAGAGAGACGACAAGCACAAGCACGTTTGTTCTCTTTAGTTAGTCGCCATTTAGTCAAACACTGTCGAATAAAGAAAAAAAAAAAAAAAAAAAAAAAAAAAAGAAAAACGAGAGAGAACGAATTTAGCTTGTTTCGATTTAAGACATTTAACAGGTAACAATATAACATTTTTGTTGTGTTTTTTTTTTCAAATTTAGATTTGATAGGTTCAGTTTTTTTTGTTTTATCTTTTTTTAAAAAAGATTTGATTTAAATTAAATATTAAATAATTTAGAAGAAAAGATCTGTAAATGAGTACAACACGAACAATTCGTCGTACAGTTGAACATGGTATTCGACAAGTATCAGATTTGGGTAAAGGTGATGCATTATCATTAATGCGTGAACAACGTGATCATGAAAAACAAGAATTAATTGAATTAAATGATAGATTTTCATCTTATCTTGATCGAGTTAAATATTTTGAACAAACAAATAAACAATTACAAAATACATTAGATCAATTAAGATCAAAATGGGGTTTAGATTCTGATAAATATAAATCTGAATATGAACCTGAATTAAATAATTTAAGAAAAACAATTGATTTAGCTACTGTTGAAAAAGCTAAAACCGAAATACGTGCTAAAAGAGCTGAATATGATTTAATTTATTATAAAAAATTAGTTGATGATATTAATCAATGGACAAATCAAGATAAATTAAAAATAAATTCTCTTCAATCAACAATTGATGAAAATCAAAGAGAATTTGAACATGTTCAACGTTTAATGGCTGATTCAATGTCCGATATTGAAAAATATCGAAATGAAATGAAACATTTATATGAAGAAATTTCACGTTTATTAATTGAATTAGATCAAGAAACAATGGCTAGAATTAAAATTGAAAATGAAAAACAAACACTTGAAGAACAAATACCTTTTCTTTCAGCTATTCATGAACAAGAAATGAATGAATTAAGAAATTTATCTTCACCAAATATTGGAATTGATCCAACAACTTTTTATAAAAATGAACTTCAAAGAGCTATTAGAGAAATTCGAAATGATTTTGAAAATCTTTCACGTTCTCAAAGATTAGAATTAGAAGAATATTATAAAATAAAAACAGATGAAATTATTCAACAAGCTCAACAACAAAAACAACAACAAAATAATCAATTAATTAATCAAGATAATGCTAATCAATTAAGAATTTCAATTAATGAAACAAAAAAAGATATGTTCGATTTACAACAAGATTATAATAATTATTTACAACAAATGAGTCAATTAGAATCAAAACTTGAAACACTTAAACGAGGTTTACTATCAAACTTTTTTTTCTTTTTTTCTTTAAAAAATATTTATTTTTTTTTATTTTTATATTAATTAGAAAATGGAGATTTAATTGATACACGTGAAAGAGAAATTTTAGAACTTCGTTCTCGTTTAAATCAATTAATGAATAGTTATGATGAAATACTTTCAAATAAATCTTCACTTGAATTTGAAATAAATACATATAGACGTTTACTTGAATCCGAAGAAGCTCATGTTAAAAAAATAAATCAAAATCAAACAATTATACATCATCATCATCAAGTTATAACTCAACCACCACCACCACCACCACCACCACCAATTATTAAAACAGATTTTTCATCATCATCATCAGCAACAACAACAAAAAAAACAATTATTGATACCAAAATAAATCAAACCGAAATGCAAGCTAAAACAACTTTTCAAAGATCTGCTAAAGGTTTTATTTATTTTCTTCTAATATATATATATATATTTATTCATTTCATTTATAATTCCTATAGGTCCAATTAATATAGATGAATGTTCACCTGATGGAAAATATATCCAATTAGCAAATACATCAAAAAATAAAGATATTGATTTAACTGGATGGCGTCTTTTAAGAAAAGTTGATAATTCACCTGAAATTCAATATTCAATACCATCAGGTTTTAAATTAGCTTCAGGAAAATATGTTAAAATTCATGCACGTGGACAAGCTAAAGAAAGATCACCATATGATCTTATTTTAAATACACATGATTCATGGGGAATTGGTGTTAGTGTTGTTACACGTCTTTTAAATGAACAAAATGAAGAAAAAGCAACACATATACAAAAAACTGTTTATGCTTCATAATTATTCATCGATTATTTTAATCATTGAACTCCTTTCTTTCTCTCTCTCAACCTCTTATTATTTCTCTCATATCTTGTTTTTGTCATTAATACGTGTGTTTCTTCTCTCTCTCGCTCTCTCTCTCGTTTAATATATACTTCTTCAATCGAAAAATAAATTTAAGTTAGCTTAAATATATTATCATTATATCTCACTATTTACATTAGAAGAATAAAACTTTTTTTATTCTTTTTCTCGCTTTTTTTTTTCTTTTTTCTCATGTTTTTTCTTTTGTTTATTTGAATACTAGTGTATCATTTTTGAACAAAACAAAAAAAAAAGCGATAACAATAACAAGAACAAGAATAACATTTATATTCAGTTTTGTTTTTTTTTTATTTAATTATTAATTAACATCCAAATAATAGTATTATTATTAATGAAAAAGAAAATAATGATTTATAGAAGAAGATTTTCTAACATGAAATTAATCACATTCTATTTTGCTTTTATTTTTTTTCATATTATTTATTTCATTTTTAATCAAATCAATAGAGAAAATTAAAAACTTAAATTAAATATTTCAACATTCGATTTAAACAATACTTATTTTATTTTAGTTCTAAATCTGTTTGAGCTCTTTAAATTAGATTATCATTTAACCAACTCGATATATATATATTTGAATATATTCTCTCTTAATTTATTTTTATTTTTGTTATTTTGTTTAACCAACACTATTTTATAGAATAAATAAATAGTAGAGTCTAATGTTTAGAAAAAATAAAATTTGTTTCACTTATTTAATATATAAAATAATTTTAAGAAAAAATAAACCGTTGATGAAATAAATCAATATTATTATATAGAACAAAAAAAAAGAATAAAGAATTGAAGAAGAATTTCAAATAACAATTGATAAATTATGTTTAATTATATCGGATAAGAATTATCTCAAGTTAAAATAATTTAATTTGTTTATTCATTAAGTTTTATTATCAACAATAATAATTCAATATTCGAATAATTATTAGATTTAATCGAAAAATTTTCTATCATTTTAAAATCATATAAATTAATTCCAATTGTCTAAACAATGAGTAAACGAAATATTATATTCTATATTCAATTAACTCAATTATATATCAACGAAATCAATTGAAATTATTGGCATTTTTCATCAAATATTTGCTCATGAATAAATGATGATTATTTTATTTAATTAATCGTTAATCAAATATACATTGATCAGATGAAATCAATTAATTGAATTTCTTTTAACTAATGAACATAAGATAATAACAAAAAGACTAAAAATAAATAAATTGATCGATTAGAATTCTCGATAGAAGAACTTTATTCAAATTAATTCAATATAAATTCATTTTTCAATTGTTTACATTGAAATAAAACTTTTTTTTTTCTTTTTCATTTTATTTGAATATTTAAGAATAAATTTATTCGAATTGAAGCTGACTAAGATTTTACAAATAATTAAATCAATTATTTTTATTTTATGATTAACATAAAAATAAATGAAATCTTTTTCAATTCTAGACATATCAATTATTGAATATATTAGTTTGTTTTTTATTCAAATAATCTCTCTTTCTCTATGTATATATATATATTATTTGATGATTGAAATTTAATTTCGATTTATTTCTATGAAAAGTTTAATAGAATTCTTTTGTTTGAAATTAATATTTAATCGAATTCTAGTATCTTAGCTGTTTTATTTTAGTTCAAATATTTTATTTATTGATCTTCTTTTCATTTCTTTTATAGAACAATTTCTTTTTATTGATTTTAACGAAAATTAACTTAAATAAAGATAGAAAAAAATCTTTGTTTTCAGTTAATTTCTATAAATAAAAAATGTAGAAACATCGGATTTAAATCCCAGCGTTATGTGTACTTCAAAAAGTGAACTGGCCAGATGAATCATCTTAGCATGTGTACGCATTAAATTATCCTAGCGAGCCCCTTCTATTAAAACTTGATTTGTATCGGTTACTGCTCAACCAATAGGATTTCGAGGCAACTGGAGCTCAGATTCGAGATCTCTGCCCTAGAAAACCTCGAACTATCATCTCTGTGATTGGAAGATGGAGCTTTACTTTTCGATCAATTGGAACGTGAACCAAAACAGAACCAATTTCCGTTTAAGTATCTTTGCAATAGGTGACTTGGTCTTCTTGTTTCTTAATGTTTTATATACGATTTTGTAGCTCGTGAAATTCTCTATCGAATGGTATATAATAGTGGGAGTTTTGTTTGATTATAAGAGGAAAAGTTTTTTACGAAAAGCGGGATAGGTCAATGTTCGCATAGAAAAGCATAGGGAATAATGACTCTTTTTCCGATAACTCAGCAATGGCTCGACGAATCATTCTCATCTTTGAATTCGACCGAGATATTGATGAGACGAAACTGTGTAGAAAATTTCATCGCAATCGGGCTCTCCTTTCAAAAGTTATCGTGTAAACGGCCGGCCGGTCGGCCGAACACACACTGACCGATTCTATAGTGTACTCACTTTTCGAGTACACAAAAAGAAAGAAATTTTTTTTTTATCATTAAACATTCAGTTTGAATTAGTTTAAATCTTTAAAATCTTTATCTTGTTCATATATAAGGATTTTTTAATTAATTTATATGAATTATTGATTATAACGGGTGTCCCATAGTAAATGGTCGGTTTTTGTATTCCGTTGCAGAGATGTCCATCGCGTCGGTGCCGCTGCTGCCGCGGCGGTGGCGGCACGGCAGCGGCAGATTTTTTCCAAAAACTATCGCGGCGCGGCAGCGGCGCGGGAGAGATTTTTATTTTGCTGTCGCGGCAGCGGCGCGGCGGCGGCAGCTTTTTAGGAAAACATTTCAAAAATTCATGAATTTGCACAGAATCTGCATGTTTATGTATGCTATACTGTAAGACTTAGCGAATCTGATCGATTAGCGGCATCAGTTCTATTTCAAACCAGTCAAAGCCTTGAAAATCAAAACATTTTTTCGAATACCAGCGCGGCAGCGGCGCGGTAGCTTTTTTTAACAGGCTATCGCGTCGCGGGAGCGGCGCGGCAGCTTTGTTTGATTTTGGCCGCGGCGCGCCAGCGGCAGATTTTGAGCCGCGATGGACATCTCTGTTCCATTGTTTTATCATTCAGTACATTTATTTTAAAAAACAAAGTATACCATAAGATGCAGCGTGAAAAGCTCTACAATTTACAAAGCAAGAGTTTATTTTATATATGAACCTTTTGTTTTTAAAATGGACAGAATTCTATGTGACCAATTTTGGACGCTACGAGTAAGGTCATTTAATGGTACACAACGGATTCCTTTTCTAATTTCACCAGTGAATGTATCAGTCTTTAACTTTATTCCATTGCATATTATTATTAATTGCATCCCACACGTAATAGTCCAAAACATTGAGGTCGGGGCTGTTTGATGGCCATCTGTTATTGTCTATAAATTGCATGAAATTTTCTTCAAACCATACTAACGATTTCTGATGTGTATATGACCTAGCGTTGTCTTGTTGCAAGATGAAATCGTCTTCTAACAATCGTGCACCTTCAAATTACGAAACTAGAAGAACAACATTAAAATAATTCTCATGTGTTAATGTTTCGCCAGATTTAAAAATAATGCGAGATGTATGACCATTATTACATGCATCGTTTTCTTAATGACCTTCGCACCCAACTTGCCAACGACACTCTTCGTTTTTTGTGGTCATTGCTTAACTTTGGTGGAAGTATAATGCAATAAGCATGTAAACGAAGATCATCTTTAATGATGCTATGCATCGCTTCTCATGGAACACCAAACGATTTAGCTAATTTTCTTACACTTCGGCGGCGGCTTTCAACGAACCACTGTTTCATCTTGTGTATAAGAGTTTGTGTTTGCACAATTCTAGATCTGCCAGGAGGTTTTTTTAAATCAATTTCACTTGTCTCTTTGTATAAATTTTGCCATCGTCTAACCGTATGTTCGCTAACCACATTTCGTAATTGTTTAGCAATTTCCGACGTTGATATATCATATCATCAATCATTCGCATAACCACTTGTCGAAGATCTTTAGATTTCATTTCTGTCACGTCTTCAGGTCGAGTTCGATATCGAGCAGAAACCACTATTTAGAAGAGCTAGTTTATTCACACGTGAAAGTTAACGATCTGACTGTACAACTGAATACTGAGTATAATTGAGGGAGAAAGTGAAAGATGAAAACAGAAAGATATAGAGTGGCAACAACTAGTATATATAGTGTTGAAAATGGAACATTCCAGAACATGACGTAAGAAAATCATCACATGAGAACTATAGAAAGCTCTAGTATGTACACGAAAAACTGGACAGCGGATAGTCGCGTGGATGACCACGTGATCGCATAGTCACTATATTATAATTTCTTTTTATTGAATAGAAGCACTTATACAGTTCTGGTTTGTTATTATGCAGTACTTATGTGTCTTTTGCAGATAACATTAGAATGAACAAAAAATGATTATTTGAAATACGTGTTGATTAGCCTAAAACCGGCGATTAGTTATAGTCTTTCACAAAATTCTATAACCGAACAAATAACAAAAAAAAATCGTCACATATCGAAAAATTATCTTTTGCATACGGTCAAAATTTGATCGCTGAAAGTTTTGTTCATTTTCAAAAATAAAAAGTACAACTATAAGATAAGTGGTCTTGTGTAAATTGTAGAGCTTTTCACGCTGCATCTTATAGTATACTTTGTTTTTTAAAATAAATTTACTGGATGATAAAACAAAGGAACACAAAAACCGGCCATTTATTTTGGGACACCCGTTGTTTCAAAACGTCAATTGAAACAAGAAAACTTTGAGGAAGACTCTGAGAAAACTTGTCATAATAATTTGATATATAGACTTTGATGGAATTACATTTCCTCTTGTAAATAGTGAATATTCATTCATTCACTATGTCTCGTAGGATTATCGCCCGTTGGGGTCAACCACTGTACGGATTAGTTTTTTTCCATATCTGTCGGTCTTGCGCTAGGTGAAACAGGTCTTGTCCGCTGCGTCCATACTAGTCTTTGATGTCGTCCAGTCGTTCTCTACATAGACTTCTTCTTCGAGGTTTTCCATTTATCTTTGCGAATACTGTGTGTTTTATTAGGCTGTTATCGTCCATTCTACAGGTACGGTCGAACAATCTTAACTTTTTTCTTAAATTATGTCTAGTATAGTTTCTTCTTTCGATATCCGTTTTCTTATATCCTCATTTCTTATCATGTCTTTTCAACTGATTCTTAATATCCTTCGGTAGCATTGCATTTCGAATGGGAGTAACTTGCTTTTGTCGGTCTCCTTCAGAAGTCCATGTTTTTGAGGGGTATCATAGTACGCTGAAGACACACGTTGTTAGAATTGTGAGTTTGTTCTGTACTGTTAGTTTCTTTTCATTCCATATGTGTTTCAAGAACACCATTGCTCCAGTCGCTTTGCCTATTCTTTTTTTGAGCAGTTGTTGTCCCATGTGATTAGGCATCGTAGATACTCGAACTTATCCACATTTTCTCTTGTATTTCCTGCTATTTGTATTGCGTACTCTATGCTTCTTTCACCGAACATCATTGTCTTTGTTTTGGCTGTGTTCACAACTAGCCCTGCTTGTTCTGCGACTATTCTAGTTGTCTCGATTTGTTTCTGTAGGGAGCTACAATCTTCGTGTATTAGGTCAATATTATCCGCAAATCTCCGGTTGTTTATTCATGTTTCACTGATGTTGATTTCACAATTACTTTGTTTCACATGATCCATCACTCGTTCAAGATATGCTATGAACAGTAATGGTGATATGAATCTCCTTGTCAGGTTCCAACGTCTGTACGGAACCACTCTCCATGGTTTTTCTCTATTCGTACTGCTGACCGAGCCGTTTCGTATATCTTTTGTAATAGAATCATCATCTTCTCTTCTATGCCGTATGTCCTAAGTACCGCACTGAAAAAAAAAAGATACCATACGGAACTTAAAAAAGGTTCCGAATTTTGCAACGAAATCGAAACCTTTTTAAAGTTTCGTAAAAATATGGTTTCGTACAAAACTATTTTTAGATCACATCAAAAAGGGTTTCGTAGTCAAAATTTGGACGGCATTCAAAAGGATGCCATTGGCTCTATTTATTAATCATTATGCTCATCTACTTTGTAAAAAATTCCCTTTTCGGAAAAACTCGAACAGGATTTCCAATGTCTCCGAAATCGATACAACTCACATAATTTACTCGGGTACCGATCTCGCAAACCAATACAAGGTTTCCGAGCTCACGACAGCGCCAACATAATGAGAGAAGACCGCTCTCCAGCAAAAGAATGTATTTCGACGCCAAGCCTAATCTCATCGCACTAACAAAACCAGAGATCTTGTTAGGTCTCATCCGATGAAATACAAGTTACCATTTGAATAATATCGAAGTCAACCTAAAAAATAAAAAAAAAGAAATAGATAATATTGTCTAATTCGAAGCATCACTTACTATTTTAATGGGTTACCCGAATTTCGCCAAGTGGACATTCACCAACGACGAAAGTCATTTGGACACTTGTCAATACCCCGGCTGGAACTTCGACGATTGACGTAAGTCCACTGTATTTCCGTCAACGCAACAACTGAAATTTCGTCAACATGAGTGTAAACAAAGTGCGAGTGAAAAGTTTTCGTCGCCTACTTTATGAGTGCAAGCAATATTATATATATTTTCTATCAACATTAGTTTCTAACCCTCGCATGTATTATGTATCAGTTTTGCTTAGTGATATTTGAGGAAAGTCATGTGATCATTTACTAATACACCTTCCGGTCAATCGCTAACATATCGTCTGGATTTTCGCCTGTTGGTGAGAGCACAATGGACTTTCGCCATAGTACCGTCGGCCTTTCGTCAAGGGTGAAGGTCCTATTGGTGAAAGTCTTGTTGGCGAAATTTCGGAACCCCAAAAATTGCATGGTTTGTGAATTTATTTAACCCTAAGCCAACTATTAAGAAAGAGGCATATTATTACGTATGAGAAACATTAATCATCAGTACGAACGAAATACGTGATCTCTGTCTTCCCCTTTTGTATTAATGTGGATGGATATGTAAAACTACTAGAGGTCTAGGTTGATTTAGATACATGAAAAATTTAGTCCATCTCGAATGCTATGATTCTTTCGGTAAAGTTTTAAACCGCTCAAAGATTTAAGGACGAAAGGAATGTGGTTGTTACATAATTGAAACACTATGTATTAACCCAACAAGAAACTTCTTGTGCGCAAGGAAA
This sequence comes from Rotaria sp. Silwood1, assembly GCA_905250075.1. NCBI lineage: Eukaryota > Metazoa > Rotifera > Eurotatoria > Philodinida > Philodinidae > Rotaria > Rotaria sp. Silwood1. Next base: position 23,167 of record CAJNOP010000429.1, read on the forward strand.
AAACCCAGAAGCAGTCATTTAACACGCATAATTGATTGTAGAATGAATGTAAATAGATGAACAGAAGAAAGGAGTCCGATCAGTCGAATTTCTATTTCTAATTGATAAACATATGTCTATATAATGGTTGAGACAAGGCAAACGTAGTCTGGTGCGAAATCTCTTGGCTGCAATACCTTGAGAAGGTATATTACGAAACCTTTTTCCAGTAGAAATACCCCTAATGATTTTACACGAAATCTAAGAGACTTCGAAACCTTAAAATGATTACGTACATTTGTACGAAACTTTTATGGGTATGGTAAACTGCCACGAAACCTCATAAGTTTTGCAGCGTACCATTTTATTTTTCAGTGTGCCCATATGTCTTTGTGTTTGATTGTGTAGAATGCTTTTTGAAAGTCTATGAAGCAGTTGTATATTTTCTTTCCGCGTCTTTTCGCCTCTTCTGCTATTAGTCTAAGTGTCAGAATTCGGTGTATTGTAGTTGTCTTTCCTAAACCCTGTCTGTTCTTCCGAGAGGTGAGCCTCCAGTTGTTCCTTGAGTCTGTTGAGTAGCACGATTAGTAGTATTTTTCCTCTGTGGTTAATGAGAGAGATCTTTCGGTAGTTCGCGCATTCGCTTCGATCTCCTGCTTTGATATCGCTATTAGGATAGATTCCCCTCATTCTTCTGGAATCGTACCTTCGTGTCATGCTTTGTTGCATAGTTTGTGGATTTGTCATGCTAGCTGTTCTCCTCCCGCTTGTAGCATTTCCACTATGTTTTCATCTGATTCTGAACTTTTGTTCTTTTTCAGTGTGCATATTGCTTCCTCTACTTCGTAGTACAGGATGTCCTGTGGTTTCTCGGTGTTCATAGGTGTGATGTGTTTGAGGTCCTTCACCATATTATGGCCTCCTCTGTGATCTTTGTATAGACTGCTACAGTATTTCGTCCATCTTTGTATGATTTCTTCCTAGTACCGCAGCATTTTACCGTCTTGGTCACGTATGACATTTATTCGAGGCGCGAATTTTCTCTCTAGCAGTTTTATGCGACTGTATGCTTATCTAGTGTTCCCAATCGTTAGTCTCTTTCCGATTTCTTCGCACTGCTACTGTATCCAGTGTTCTTTATCTTGTCTGGCTGTCTTCTTAACTCGCTTGCAGATACCTTTGTATTGTTGTGCTTACTGATTAGACATGTCTTTTGATTGTTTCAGTTTGCATTTTTCGTCTGCTAGTTTTTATGTTTCTTAGGATATCTAACGTTTCTTGATTATTTTCCTAACAGGTATTGTTGCGTCTGCTGCTTCTTTAATTTCTCCTTCTATTTTTCTCGCGTGTTCGTCTAGACTATCTGCTGGCTTGATTTTTCCTATATTTTTTTGCTAGTTTGTTACTGTAGTTCTGCCTTATTCTGGCGTTTTTTAATTGGTTCACATCGGTTCTTACACTTTGGTGTACCTTGTTGTACATCTTTTTGAGTCGCAGTCTTATATTGCACAGTACTAGTGAATGGTCTGAGCAGATATCGGCACTTTAGAATGTCCTACAGTTGATGACTGATGATTTCTATCTTTGTTGGATGAGAATTAGGTCAATCATGTTTTTGTGCACGCCATCTGATGATGTCTAAGTCCACTTTCGTTGTGATTTCTGTTGAAATTTCGTATTGCATATGTACAGATGGTGTGTCGTTGCGAATTCTAGGAGGTACTCTTCTCTTTTGTTCCTATCGCCATAATCATATCTTTCTGTTACCTGTTTCCAGCCTGTATTATTGTTATCAACTTTTTCATTCCAGTCGTCTATTATGATGCCTATATCTTTTTTTGTGTATTTTTATTAGTACGCCCTCGAGAGTAGTGTAAAACGCTTCGATGTCCTCCTCTGAGGATGTCTGATCGGATTATTATATCCTATGAATGCCTTCCTGGCATTCGTGCTTAGCAGCAATCCTATACATCTTACGTTTGTATTGTTTTCACTTGACCAGATGAAGTCTCCATTTCATGTTTCGTCTTTATCTGTTCAGCGTACTTCTGAAATACCAATTATATCGCACCTGAATCTCTTCATCTCATTTCTTAACAACTCTAATTTTTCAGATGTCCATAGCGTCTGAACATCTCACGTTCCAACTGTCAGTGTGTCTTTGATTATTTCTAATTTATGCGTGTTCGTTGTCGTGTTGTTAGTGTTTGTGGTTTTTCCAGTAGCCAATATTTCGACTCTGCCCTGGTTACTTGGCAGAGGACGCGGACCTTGTTTACCCGGGTAATGTCTGAGCCTTTATGGTTTTCTACTATCTTCGCTCATAGTTGGTTTCTATCGTCTTTTTCTTTTTTCGCTATATTGTTGACTAGAGAGATTCGAGACAATTATGCATGAGTGACTTGTCCAAGGTCACTACATGACTGATGATACTGAGGTTTGAACTCAGTAACTAGTGATTAGGTGATGAGCACATAATCACTCATCCATGTTACACTTAAATAGTGAATATGGCAAGGATCTATTTTGATCCTATGAAAACTTATTTCAAAAGTTCTTATCTTTCTTTTATTTTGCAATAGATAATTGTTTGGTCAATGTTGCATATTTGTATATATGCTTATTCTCTAGTTTCATACCTACAGAATTCACCCGTAACTAATTGATCTTGATAATTATTTGGCCAAATTTTTAATCTATGCGAATTTAGTGCGTCAAAGATGCAATCTGCTCCGATGTCACCAATATGACTTTGTTGAGCACGAACATGATCAATATAAGTAAGGACATTTTTGGATTAACAAGCACATTATCTAACATGCCATATTATTTGGTTTTTATATGATGTATTCATGTTGTTTGATGCACTAATTTATGTGAAAAGAACGTCTTAATAACAATGAATTCATTAAAGACAAAAGAGTCGACTGTTTTTAATTCTACTTGTCTACTGTGTATATTTATCAATAGAATTTTCTACTGAACTGATCTATTTCGATTCAAGACAAACATTCAAACAACTTTCAATAGTCAACATGATATCGTCTGTAACATTTTTATTGATATAATATTGAAAAACTTCATAAAATTTCTTGTATAATCTCAACGTCAGTTTTTAACTCATTCGAAAAATTTACAAATTCATAGACGGCTATGACACTGATCGATATGAGCCAGTCTACAATGCCAACCATTCCTATTTTCGAGTTTCGAGTTTACTGCTTCCTAAGTCAAATCAGAATTCTTTCAAACACAAGTTACTCTTAAATCTAGACACATATCAGCCTTGTGAGTAGTTGTGCCCTGCCTAACCAACATGTTTCGTCGCAATCACTATCATGATCATCATCACCATATAATTCTTTACGAAAGCATCTGATAGGTACCAATGACTGTCTATCCCTGTACTCTACGGATAAGAAGTTCTCATCATCTAAACAAATAATTAGAAATTGAATAGTTATCAATTATACAAGTTATTGATCAATTGATCAACTACTAACTTAGTAATAATTCACCATTCACCAATTGGTTGGTTATGTAGCGGTTTAATTATCTTCCATTGAACATAATGATGGTCAATTATCATCACTGATCAACTACTTAACCAAGGAACGAAAACTGTATCATTTACTTGAGTAACTATTATCAGGTAAGGTAAAGGTAACAACGTTTTCCTCATTTAAATTGTTCACTGTTTGACAGTGTTATCTGTTAAATCTTACTTTGATGGAAAGATCAATATGTATATCGAAAATTGAAAATCGAAAATATTGAAAAAGAAAAAACAAGTTGATAATGTGTAGGTAAGAGTGAGAGAGAGAATATGAGAAAATGTTTCCTTTCATAAACAATTATTTTCAATATTTGTATTTATTGACATGACTAGAAATTGTTTTCGATATTTTTATTTATGAGAGAATTTTACTTTTGATAATAGTAAGATGAAACTGCTATCTATGAAGTGTAAAAACTGAAACTGAATCGAATCCAAATATAAATACTGTCGAAACAAATTGAATTGAATCAATATTCTTTCATTCGTTTTGATCTCTGATGTTATATATTCTATTAAAGACAGTCAACACGAGCATTGACATAATTGAATTCACCTGTATCTACTAGTGTCGTGCAGGATTTCCCATGACGAGTGTGCACTGATAAATTCTATGTATAGAACATATATTGCTAAAATACACGCTGTTCTATACTTTGTCCAAAAAGCAGAATGTTACTATGTAGATTTTGCAGAAGAAACAAACACTTTCGTTTTCATATATATTGAAATCTATTTTAAATTTCAGAGAAAAAAAAAGGTTTTAACTTAATGTCGAACATGATTTATGAATAAAAAAGGTAGATTTATGTTTATTGAAATGAAATGAACACTTTTATTTTAATATTTCTTTATAGTTGATTAAAGTACGTGATAGTATCGTATTATTAGATGCAATGATGAGTTTGTTAAGAGTGCATATGTACTCTAGAATATGATCAATGATAAATAATAATAATCATGGTCAATAACTTGAAGTCTTGAATTTGTAAGATAATTCTGAATTTATCTAATAATTAAAGTTGAATAATTTCACTTTAATATTATCTTCTAGATACATTGAATGATAAAAACTGATTTTGTGTCCTAATATGATATACGTAGAATAAATGAAGATTATAAAGAAATTTTATTTTCAAATGATCTTCTTCAGATATAAACAAAAACAAAAAGAAAAAACTTGTCTATATTCTTGTGTAATTTATTGTTTATATAGAATAATTATGTTTGTTATTGTTGAATATATAATAATAAATGGTTCGGTTAGATTGAAAGTGATCTTGTTTAAATAAATATTGTTAACTAAGAAAATGAGATTTATTTTTTTCTCAATAGTTAAATATTTGTCATGTTTAATATTGATAATAGTTTTCAATAGTGTTCAAATAAGAATAAAAATTGTTCAATGAAAATAAAGTTTTTCTTTTTTTGAGAAACCAATATCTATTGTCATATTCAATATCAAAAAAAAACACAAATAAGTGTATTTATTTTAAGTCTTTTATTTGTATGTGTATGTATGTTTTATTATTGATTAAATGATATTATTGTAGATTTCAATGTATCATATATCAATTTTCGATCAATATAAACATCAATAAAAAATTGAGTCATTGATCAATACTTCGTAGTTATACGAGTTTTTTTTTCTTGATTATTGTTGAATGATTATATATCCATTTATAATATAGTGTCTTTATCCTATACAGAGAGAGAGACAGAGACATATTCTATTATAAGTATCTGTAAACAAGAACGTATTTTCCCTGTAAATAAATGATAAAGTTGCTGTATTCTACGATAGATACGAGTTAATTACTGATTGCGTATTTAAGAGTAGTTTTGGCTTGATTAACATGTCATATTTGACTGTAAACATCTTTGTAGGTCTTAGTTTGTTCGAGTAAAATTATTTATTTGCGGATAATATCGAAAAAAAAATTCTAATAAAGAAAAAAAAACAAAAAAAAAACACGAGACGAATAAGTGTTGTGAAAATAAAGTTGATGTATGATCTGTAAATAACTAAAAGTATGTTGATATATTATTTTAATGTCTTAGGATAGATAATTGAATATAATCTTATTCGAATATTTAATAAGAACATGTTTTATGAAAGACTTTTTTTTTTTTTTTTATTTTTTTCTCTTGTTCTTATTTCTTCGATGATAAATATTTCTATAAAAAAAAAGAAGAAAGTTAACAAAGATCTCCTAGAACGAATGACAGGAAAAACAAGAGAAGAGTCGACGATGGTTTTTTTTTACACTTGATTACCAATCTATAGACACATATAGAGATAAAGAACAAGAAAAAAAACGATGGATCGTTTCCTTTTGCTTGAATTTTTTCCTTTCTCTTACTTGAAGATGTATGTCTCTTGACCCGTATATACTAAAAGACTTATTCTCGTTTCGTCAATCATGTTGAGACGTGTGTTAGGAAAGATTTTCTGGACGATGTTACACAAGGATACTATCAACAAATCGAGACAAGCATTATTATATAGAAACAGAAAAAGAAACAGGAAAAGAAAAAGAAAAAAATCCGTCTTATGATCGTCATAGATCATTTGACAACATGCCGAGAAAAGCGAGAACATCGTTCGTTTTTCTTCTTTTCCTTAAGATTTTTTTCTTCGACCGATATAAGAATCATTGCTTTCTATTCATCATTAATATTTCTATTCCAGAGAAGAAAAAACGAAGGAGAAAGAAAAAGAAAAAGAAAAAGAAGAATAAGCATCGTCCTTGTCTCATTTATGGTTACATTTTATTATTCTTGAATAAGGACAAGTACTGGTTGACGAATATATACTAAATATAACACAAATTTATTATTATTCGAATAAATATATATACCTACAAGTATTTTAAATTATTTTATTTATTTATTTATTTATTTATTTATTTAATATTAAAAATCTAAAAATGAAATAAAATCTTTAAAAAAAGAAAAATTAAAAAAGAAAAAAATGTCTTCAAATGTGAATATAAGTTTAAATATGAATGGAAATAATATAAAATTAATAAATGTCTCATCAATTGAAATAAATTTGTTATATATTATTGGAATAAGTGGAATATTAATAAATATGTTAACAATGATATATTTATTAATAATAGCAGCATATAAAATGAAATCGTCATGTTTTTTATTTCATCATTGTATTATTTGTTTAATATTATCAATATTATCAATTCCATATATATTAAGTTTTTCAAATTATTCAATTCCATGTCATTATTTAGGAAATATTCAAGTTACTTGTGTTACAGCTCAATTATTAAATATGGCTGCTATGGTTGCTAATGAAGCATATACATTTGAAGATCTTATTCATCAAGATTTATCATTAGATTTATATACAAATAATTCTCATTCTCATTCACATTCACATTCACATTCACATTCACAATCTTATCAATATCAATTAAAACAATCAAATAAATCAACAATATCATGTGGTTGTCTTTCTTTTGGAATTTTAATTATTTGGTTTTCTTCTGTTATACTTCATTTAGGTAGGAAATCATCTTTTATTCGTTTTTTTTTATTCATATACTGAAAATAAAAAGAAAACATTTCACTTTTCACTTTTCACTATATAGATATATATCGACTTAAAACAAATACAAATTATTATCTTATTTTATCTAGAAAATTATTTTTTATTTTTTTCTTACGAAAATTTCTTTTAAAATTGTTTTTATCTAATATTCTTCTTAAGAAAAGAATTTGTTTTTAAATTTAAACGAAATTTCAAATTTATTTTCTATTATTTATAATTAAAAAAACAAAAACAAAAACAAAATACTAAATAAGATAATAATTTTCAATAATAATTAATTTATATATTCATAAAGAAAAAAAGCAAAACTATAAATATAAATTAATTAAATATATTTTATTAATTGTCTAGAGATTTCTATGAATATTTTAATTAATTATTATTATTGATTAGTTTTTTTAAAAACAAAAACAAAAACAAAACATCTTCTCTATTAAATAAATCCAACGATAAATCTTTCTAGAAAAAACCAAAACAATTGAATGCAATAATCAATATATAAATCGAACTAACATGTTCAATTATATCGCGATATTGTCAATTTAATATAAGAATAAAAATAAAAACAAGAAAACTGATCAATATAATATATTAGAGTTTTTTATTTTTGAGAATAAATCAATTATAATAAGATAAATATAATTAGATTTATTTTTCAAAATCTCAAATTTATTTATTTATTATTTCGTTTAATTAATATATATTGTTATTGTCTTATATAAATCATATAAAATAGTTGTTTGATATATAAATGTAATAAATAAATAAAATTTGTTAAGGTATAACAATGATTGGTAGTGAATCGAAATCTTATTTTGATAATAATGGTCAATATTGTAATTTTATTATTCGAGATATTCGTGGTTATGTTTTAACATTAATGTGGATAATAATAACAATATTTTCATTAATGATAACAATAAGATATATACATAAAATCTTAAGTGAAGTATCATCAAAACGTCGACATAATCAACCATTATTATCATTAGCTATAATTGGTCAATATCATGCCAAATCAATTGCAACACGAGATATACTTATGCAACAAATTCAATTAAGAATTAAACTTAATATATTACTTATTTTTCTTTTTATTATTTTTTGGTTTCCATTATTTATTGTTACTTTATGTGACATTAAATTCAAAATACATGAACAAATATTAAGGTTTGGACTTTTTTTTTATCTTTTTATTATTTTTCAATATAAAACAATATTAATTTTAATATATATTTACTCTTTAATTCGATCTCATTTTAAATATATTATTTTATTAAATTATTAGAAATAAATCGAAATAACGAAAATATTTTGAAGAGATTTTTTTTAGTTAATATATCGTTGATAGATAACTATTTTATATTATTTATTTATTTCTCTCTTCGATATATATATATATAGTATATTATAGATAGAATTTGAATTTTCGAAAACAAATCATTGAAATGTTCTTTCATAGATTATTTTCAATAGAAGAAGATTTTTTTTTTGTTAAATATAATCTAATATCAACAAGATCTATTATATTAACTAAATAAATATATTTTAAATCTAGGAGAATTTCGAAAATAAACAAATTCAAATGATGATTATTTTATTGGAATAACAGATTTAATTAAACTTTTATTTCTTTGATAGATATATAGATATATATATTGACTAATAAATATATAATATTTAATCGAATATCATTTTTTCAATTTTAATTATTTAGATTAAAATAAATAATTATTCGATTATTTTTTTTTTTGTTTTTTGTTTTTTGTCCAATAAAAACAAAATTAATATTTATTAGGAATATAGACACAATGTTCATCATTTATTCAATGTAAATAATCATTTAATATATATATATAAAGAGAGAGAGAGAGTTCTCTTAGCTATTGTCGAATAAAACAGTTAATATATATATATATATATATTTGTTTTATTTTAAAAATAATCGTTTTTGTTTTTTCGAAAAAAGAAACCTTAAAATGAAATGTCGAAGTTAAATTTGGAATAAATAGCTTGGTAAAACAATCGGATATTGACTGATCTATTGATAATAATAATAATACAAAAAAATGTGTTTTTTGTTTAATTTTTTGTCCATAGGTATTTATTGTTATTAGCATGGTCTAATTCTTCGATATCTCCATTAACCTATTGCTTATTATTATCAAAATGTAATAATAATCCATTAAGAATATGTTGTAAAAAAGATCGTCGAACAACATATGATTCATTAACATCATATTATAATAGAATAGGTGATAGATTTCATGATATTGGAAAATGGGATCAATATGATAATAAAACAAAAAAAAATTCAAATATAAATAATAATAAAACAAGAAAAATGTCAAATATAAATGATAATGATATTGAAGAATTAAATGAAAATAATATTCAAATAAAAAATTGTTTAGAGAGAAAAGATAAATTAAATGATATATCATATAATTATTCAAATTATTCAGATCAATATCATTCGAAAACAAATTCACTTATTGTTAAAGAAATTTCAAATCCAAATTATGATGATACATCATCATTATCATCATTAACAACAGTTACTAATAAAGGACATCAAACATCGAATGGATTAATTGTAACTAGTAGCAAACACGTCCATTTGTGAACTTTTTTTTTCTTTTTTCTCTTTTTTATTTATATTATTTTATCAATTATTATCATTAAATAATTATTTCATTCAATTTTATTTATCATTGATAGGTTTAAAAACAAACAAGAAATTAAATAAATAAATCTTTATTTTTAATATTATCCTTGACATATTTGCATTATTTTAATAATAAATAAATCTTTTATTTCAATTCTATATATATATGTATTCTATCATTGAATTCTTATTCATATTCATATTAACTGATTTATTTATTTTATTTCTTTAATCCAAGTTAGCCTAAACACATAGAGAGAGAGTTAAGCCAAAATGAATATGATATATATATATATATATGTATAATATATTGATTGTATAATGTCATAATCCGATCCTAGATGAATGAGTCCGAAATGAAAACATATTGGAATAATTGAAGCGGAATAAACGATTTACAGAATATGTTTTTATTTATATTTTTTTAAGGCTAATTCTATTTCTATAAAAACTAACTTAAACAATAATTTAAATATTTTCGTTTAAATTTATTGTCGTTAATTAACCTAAATAAATATATTATTGAGCATATTAAACGAAATAAAACGGTAAATGAATTAACAATATCATTTTCTCCTTTATTAATAATAAATATCTTTTTTTTTGTTTTTTTTTTGTTCGAATACTTAACTTTTATTCTAATTGATCGTTATTTCAATAATGCATAGTCAACTAAATTCTTTCGATTGATATTATAATGATATAAAAGCAAACCACTCATTCTTATATATCTAATGTATATTCGACATTGTTTGTTTCTCTCTCTGTAAAAATAACAAATCCAAAAACGATTATATATTTCTAAGATAACTGCTTCCGATCAAAAAGAAACATTGATTAATTTTTCAACATGAATGAATGAATGAATGAATGTATATATTGTCAATCGAACGATTTAAGTGACATTCTCTTTGTTCAATGAAAAAAACAAAACAAAGGAGAAGATTGATCATATTAAGTATTTGAATAACTATTATTTCAAATTAATTTATTTTATTATTTTACAAATAAAATATTATTTATTAGATTTTATCAGTATTATTTTCGAATATTTTTAAAATCTCCAAATAATTTATTCTCCATATTATTTTCTATTATGTTATTATATAGGTTAAGACTTTTTTTAGATAATAAAAACAAAATCAATTATATTCAACATAGAATTTCATTTATTTTACATATATACATATATATTATTTAATTAATATAACTATTATTTATAATTAATAAAACATATCGAATATATTGACAATGCCGAAATAAAAAATAAACCAATGAAAGATAAATCATAGATGAATATTCTAATATAACAATCGATGATAAATCAGACTTCTCGAGTTATTCATACATATATATGGACGCGACCAGCTGGCAAGGTACCCCAAAATATATCCGTTTCATATAACTTTAGCTGTTTATCAGAAAAATATGATTTTTTAATCAGTTGTAGCCCATATGTAGTGCTAATGATCTATTACTATTTGAGACCTTCATGCCGATAGGAACGAGCAATGTTAAGTATGTCTTTACAATCATTGAATTAAAAGTTACTTCACACCTAATTTGTTAACACCTTGTTCACGATATATATATCGTACACGATAAAATTTAATTGATTCTATCCTATCTTTGTGTTCCAATCACAGCATTCTCATTATAATAAGGTTTTTTCTCGCTTTTGTTCGTTCTTTCTTGTCTTTAACACGTTTCTACTCTATAACAAACGCTAACATCTTTCTGTTATGTTCTCTCCACAAATTGAATGGAGTTGTTCTCAATGTCGATTTGTCAGAACTGATCGTCGAAAATATTGTACCATCTGTCATTCGATGTTAAGTTAGACATGCACTCGTTCGGAAAGATCTGGTTTATATACGCATTATTATCGTCACCATGACAACTGTAGTTATTATACATCAGAAATCGAAGAAGAAAAACAAGAGAAAATGGAAGAAAAGCAAACTGCTAACAATTTCAAGCTTTAGATGAAAGTAAGTAACATTAATCTTCTCACTTCGTACACACTTCTCATTCTACTATTTTGTGCTACAGAATAGTTAAAGACTAATCACTAATATATTTCTTTGTTGATTCATTGTAGAACAGCGTTCATGATCGGAATGGCGGCGAACTGATGAATCCTGCGTACAACATACTGGATTTGATGTTGAACAAGTCCAACAATTGTATGATATGTGTGAACAATCACTTATAAATTATTGTTCCCATTGAAACGAGCAATTTACAAATAGTACCAACACATCATATTTATCTCCTATGAATTTGCTTATGGTTACATTATGATACTTAAAGCATTACCATTCTGAACGTTATATTGCTACAGATTGGAATTTACATCAATCAACTGTGAATTATTTCTTATCTACGGCTGTGAATATATTACATGACTGTATATATTCAGAATTAATTTCATTACCTGTCGATATAGCTAACAGTAACACAGCACATAGGCTACAACAATATCATAAATTGATAGTTGATTCGACTTTCGTCGCAATTTCTGAACCTTATGATTCAGATCAACGTAAAACATATTATCATTCAAAATACAAATAACTTGCGATTTTCATCATCGAATAGTACATATATCCGAATGTTATAATCAACGTGTACATGATATTACAATTCTAAGAGAGTCAGGACTATTAGAATATGTAAATGACTCTATGAAAATTATTGCTGATAAAGGATATATTGATGAAGACTATGTAGTCACTTCAAGAAAAAAGCCTCATGGACGTGAATTAACAGATGAGGGCAAGAAGTTCAATCGTGATATTAATAGTGCAAGAGCGGTAATTGAAAATATCAATCAACGTCTCAAAACCTATGCTATATTGAGTAGTGTTTACAGAGGAGCTATTGATGTATTTCAGAAGATAACTAAAATCGTACAAGTTGTTTCTATTCTGTGCAATGTGAACTTGAATAAATATCCTATTCGTAAATAAGCAACGTGATAAGCTGTATTTTCTGTTTAACTACTTCATAATAAAACTCTATTGCTATTATTTCATATTAATTTAATGTTCTTAGAAAAATTGGTGTATATTAACAAATTAGATATGACGTACCTTCTAATTCAATGGTTGTAAAAACTAGTGCTCGGCGTGACCAACTTTTTTGGTCACGATCACGTCACGGCCCATCTGTTTTGGTTTCTCACGATGAAAGGGCTTTCCAGAAAGTTCTGGCCATCAATTGCGAAGTTTTAAAAAAATAGGAATCCTTAAAGGATCATGTTTGTCCAAAATATAGGGTTTTCAATAAAAACTGACGTAAATATAGAATTAATTATACATTGTTTCTGCTCAATTTTTCTGGTTTTGTTAACTTCTTTACTTGATATCTTTCTAATGAAACAAGCAAGAACAGGGAGCTCACCATCAGGATTCTTGTCTGATTCATTTCTACTGAACTGAATAGTTAAATCAAATATCGATAGGAACTTTAATTAAAGTTTTAGAATCTTTTTCACTAATCAATGAATATTGAAAAGAAGGAGACCATAAACTTTGTAAGGATAAAACGAAAAAATCTCAAATATTATTTGTCATGATTAAAAGACCGGGAACCTTTTCTTGACAATTCGGCCCAATTAGAAGCTGAAGTTTCATCTATATGAAACTTTTAGCAAACGTTCAACACAATGATAGTAATCATTACTGAATTTTTTAGCTGAATTGGTTAAACTTTTCCTTGATTTCGCAACTTCTCAATTTCGGTATTTTTCAGAAGAGTCAGAGACTACAATATTAAGATAATTTCTCAGTTATTTAATATACCATTCGGTACAGCATTAAATATCAGAGTAAAGTCATATGAAAGTCACAAATGATAGATCAACATTTCTTTAATAAAAGACACCCTTGTGCAAGGGTCATATTTACTCTACTACGAAATCTCTTCAATCTTTTGTTCTCTTGAATTTGGTTCAGGTCCAACGACATTTTTCGAGGAACATCAACAATTAATAAGTGCTATAATATTACAAACACAATAGGACGAAAAACTCTGTCCTCATCTCATCATAAGGAACACAGTCCACAAAATTTAGACAAAAGTACGAAGCCACGAAAATTGTCGCTCAGACTCGTCCAATAAAGACTTCATTTTTTTTGTGCAAGAAAATAGAAAAGATCTAACGTAATTTAATTTGTTTTCAACTGAAAAATCCTTTTTAAGTGACACTAATTGAATACAATATAAATCTAATTTTTCAAATTTTAAAGATAAATTTTAATTATTTCATGTGTTTCTTAATCAATTTTCGAAAAACAGAGTCAATTGGAAAGCTTATGCTGATGGAACATAAAAGGTGAAAATCAGTTCAAACCAATCTTTAAAGCTAAAAACCACTAGTGCGTTCAGTACTGAACAACACTATTTAAAAATGTCATCCTAATGTAGGAGTTTGTTCAAAACACATGATCACACACTATATATGTTGTTCAACGTCTGAACATTATCCTAGAACAAAAGCAAAACTTATAGTTTTTCGAAAATTTTCTCCTTTTTTTGATAAAATATAGGAATTATAGGAAATATAGATCGGATCGCAGCCCTGAGAAAGTTTCTCTAGAGGGGCTTCCAAAATCACGAATACTACAAATTTCCCAATTTTTCATAAAAACCAATGATCGGCGGGAGCGATGGATAGCTTCGCAAAGGCCCCCTACTCTCCATCAGGGGTTTCCAAAATTTCGGAAAAAATTCCCGTGACTGACCGTGACCAAGCTCCAGTCACGGTCACCATCTTTGAAAAAAGCCATGCACGGTCACGGCAGTCACGCCGAGCACTAGTAAAGACATACTAAACATTGCTCGTTTCTATCGGCATAGAGGTCTCAAATAGTAATAGATCACTAGCACTACATATGAGCTACAACTGGTTAAAAAATCACATTTTTCTGATAAGTAGCTGAAGTTATACGAAACGGATATATTTTGAGGCACCCTGCCGGCTGATGACGCCCATATATATATATTCCTTTAGTTCATTTAGTTTGTGTATACTTCTGAAGATTTCTTGATCAATCTCAAATAATTCATATATTGATTGACTTATTCTACTGTCCTTATAGTTATTCATAACAAAAAACAAAATGAGTAATGATAAAAATAAAACCATTAGTTTTGGTAGTCGATTTCACTCTTACTAATGGAGATGATCAAATGACTTGAAGATATGTAGAATAATTATTATTAATAATAAAACCAGATAGCTTTCAAATCTAATGATAAGAATATTTGATTGAATATTACTTTTCGAAATAAATCATGAAAAATTCTTGAAGTGACTATTTACTCTTTAATTATTATCTATTAGTAGTAATGATCAATTTCAGCTTTGCTCTAATACCTTATCAGATTAATTTAACATATTCGAACAAGTAAACCCGATCAGAATTGTTGTTAATATCGATAAAATGAATGATTCAGTTTTGTAAGATGTTTTTTCTCGTTTATAATTAATCATTTAAAATGTCGAAAATAATCTTATTGAATAGATAATTAAATTGTCTAAAAAGGCTATTCATTCTATTCTATTATTTTCTATCTATTTAATAACTTCTCCAAAGAATCAACAATTATTGAAAAGTTTTTCAAAGATAAATATGTAAATTTATTGAATAAATAGTATTCATTGTTCGAACCTATATATATTTTATTTAATATTTCAATGATAATTGATGGAAATCGTTTAATTAGTGATATTTTATTGTAAAGAATTCTATTATGTTTTCTCTTATATTAAATAAAAATAGTTTGAAAGATCTACAAAACGATGTCTGATTATTAATCTTGAACAAATCTTCGAAATAATAAAAGGAATTTGCAAATGAACTATATTGATTGAGCACAATATATTTTAGTTTTTTAAATAAAAATCTTCGTTATCCTGAAAATTTATCATCAGCTAATCTATTATTCTATGAAAATCTAGATGATGATATGATATAGCTTGGAACATTTATACAAGAAATATTTTGAAAATTTTATGAAGATAAAGCATTCTATCGAAAAAAACAGCGACTAAGTTCTCTAGAGGGTGTGGGTGTGGGTGTGTGTCTGCATCGGGGTCAAGAAAACATCCATTTAAAGTTCTTTCCTCTAAACGTTGACGAAAGTAAATCGGAGTCGGGGAATCCCAATCTGAAGTCAGTTTCTTAAAATTTTGAATCGGGTTTTTAGGGTCCAGAAAAGGGTTTTTTGAGAAAATAACGATATTTTATAAAGGTTGACGAAAGCAAATCGAGGTCGGAGAACCCGAATCTCAAGTCAGCTGTTCAAAAACTCAAGTAGTTTTTTGTATGAAATACATCATACTTTTTTATCTGAATTATTGTCTAAGAAAAAAGTCAATTTTTTTAAAGCAAAAGGCATTTGAAAAAATGGTATCGTTGTAGACATGAATCAGAGTGTGATCTAATGGGTTGAGTGTTTCAGTAAGTCGTAGTGTGATGAAACAGTGTTTACAAATCATTGGCACTCAGTCTAATGTGTGTGACATTGTGGGATTCCTGTTTATTCATAGTGGTTTGTGAGTTAAGTGGCTTTTTTTGAGTGCACTCTGCTTCAGTCGAGAGAAGTAGCATTAAAATAATCCTGTAAATGAAGTTACGGCTTGTAGGATAAATGCTGAATAACCAATGATTGTTTTAATGTATTCTAAGAATGCAACAAGGGACTATGAGCAAGGCCTGAGAGAAGTGTTAGCGAACTAGTGGTCGCTAAAATTGCGAACGTATTCTAATGTTGTTTAGCAAAAGATCTACGTGAAACCTGCATTTATCAAGAATAATCAACTAAGTTTCTCCAAACCAGAAGTCCTAATAAAATTTTACCGTATTGGCTAAACCATTGGGTTAAAGAAATTATCAATAAATAACAGGAAACTGTTGGTCCGGAGCTGCACATGTGGAGCGCTGGTGTTATAAATCTAATATTCTAAGTAAGAGCAATCTGGCATTTAACAGGGTTTAAGTGAAAAGAACTATCTCATGAGAGAAGAAGATCAGAGGTTGCAGCAGCTAGTCGTAAGTGGCGCCGACGAGCGACTAGCCGGTGCACTCGACAGTTGCTTTTTGAAGGGCGTTAAATTAAAAAGATTTAACAAGAGAATGTGAAGGGATTAGATCTGATGAGTTTCAAAAGGGACTCAGTGATAAAGAAGGAGAAATATTTTTGTATGTATTCTAAGACCAGTTTTTCTCGAAGAATAAAATATAGTGACAATGTATGTGGATAGAAAACATCATTAAAACAGTTAAATTCACTCCATCGAAAACGAACTTGAATGGAAAAGAATTAGTTTTTCCGTACGTATATTGTTCTGTGGATTTAGAATGTACATTTGCTGAAGTAGATGATCAGCTAGAATAGTATGTCTTTTTCGATTTTGCATAAATGTATGAAAAAGAAGAGAATAATTGGAAATTGTATGTTTGTTTTCGTCTTATGAAAATATTTATCAATTAAGTGAGTCATGTGTAGTTACTATGGAACGGTTTTTGATTATTTATTAATTGAATGTACGCGATAAGAGTGAATAAGCTATTGAATTTGGTCGTGTTTGATACTTATAAGAAAGGTTCTTTCGTGTTTTTAAATCTATCATCTGCGGAAATATATACATGGAGAGGCGTGGATCTAACATTGAGACCTGGCATTCATTTGTCATATGCTATAATTACTATTATGAAAAGTGATACTTTTATCCTAGTATGTTTTCGGGAATTCTGATATGTGCAATGTCTAGCTACTGTTATTCAAAGAAAATAGTTTTGAAAAGGCATATGTGAATGATATCGTAGCTGTTGTATTACGTGGACAATAAGAGTCTGTCGTTCAAGTGCACTTATGTAAAAGGAGGACTTAGCCGTGGCTGGTACCTCAAAGGGGCGCCAATGAACTGTTAATCGTTAAGATTGCAAGCATACTACAAACTGATCTCACTAAAGATCTTTGTATTGGTTAGACATTTTGCAGAATAGTGCACTAAGATTTCCTTAATGAGAACCTCAAAGAATATTCCGGTTTCTCAGTTCTACAATCAAATTGAGGAAATGAGAAATAATTCATGAGAAAACTTTTATTTGAAAATTCCTATCGATAATTCTAACGCTTTAGACTAACGAAGTTTTGAAATAGTAAATTCTGGATCAGGTGAATTTAAAATACAGAGGGATAGTGTTATGAAAAGATGGAAGTAGACCTGGCAGCAGCTAGCCGCGAGTGGCGCCGACGAGCGACTACCTGCTGCACTGGGTTATCTCCAGAAGTGCCGCTTCGAAGTGTTGGGATTCATTGAATAAAAGTCAATAGTCGAAGTCAAATGGGTCTGAATAAGGAATATCAGATACAAAAAGTTGAAAAAACTATGTCAAGTCAAGGATGAGAATCGGTTTTTATGTTTGGAAAAAATAACTGAATAGTTCGTCAGAATAAAAGTATTACTGAAAGAATTTATATTCGCTGCATCGGTAGTCAACATGAATGAAATAAAAGAATGTTTCTTTTGGAATATGGTTTTTGTTTGTATTAATTCAAGTATCTGAATGTATATTGATATATTCAAATTACCTGTCTAGTCTTATCACTACTTTGAATAAGAGCTTGTTGTATATATCAGATTTCGATTAGAGATCAGATATAATATGTTTTATTTTCGGCTAGGGGTTTCACTGAACTTCTATTTTCCTAGAGAACTCTATAGCAGAGATGTCCATCGCGGCTGAAAATCTGCCGCTGCCGCGCCGCGGCCTTAGAAAAAAAAAGCTGCCGCACCGCTGCCGCGCCGCGGCGGTTTATAAAAAAATGTTGCCGCGACGCTGCCGCACCGCGATGACTTATAAAAGAAACGCTGCCGCGCCGCTGCCGCGATGAATTATAAAATAAACGTGCCGCCACCGCGCCGCTGCCGCGACGATTTTCAAAAAAGTGTTTCTAATTTCACTGCTGTGACTATATTTGACCAGAGATATGGGTACTAGTCCATCAGATTTATTCAATATCAGGGCGTTTCATTTGTAAATCGTGAAATTCCATTAAATTCATACAGTTTTTCAATGTCCTCCAAAAAAATCCTGCCGCTGCCGCGCCGCTGCCGCGATGGTTTTTTAAAAAACCTGCCGCTACCGCGCCGCTGCCGCGATGACTTTTAAAAAAATCTGCCGCTACCGCGCCGCTGCCGCGGTGATTTTTTTTAAAAACCTGCCGCTGCCGCGCCGCCACCGCCACCGCGGCAGCGGCAGCGGCAGCGGCGGCGGCGCGGCAGCGCCGCGATGGACATCTCTGCTCTATAGTAAACAGCATTATCGAGGAATGTTCTCGAATGTGTACAAATTTCTAGTAAAATTTTCAAAAAGTACTCTACGTTTTCGTATAATTTTTATGAACTTCTATTGCTACATGGTCTATGAAAAATTGAATACTTGTTAATTAATATAGTTTGATATTGATCCAGTGTTCCGAATGATGAGTGCACCAAGCAAAATCAAAGTGAGTGAGCCACGCACTTATTTTTATTTGCACGCTATTTTGCACTCCACTCGAAAAAATAGAAGGCATATGCTGCACTCTATTATAACATTTTTCACTACCGAAGTTTTGCGGCAATGTTTCTTTACATATTCATTCCCTTATTTCTCTTGGCTTTTTTGTCTCTTTCCCTTTCTTCCGACTACACAAAAAGAGATGCTGAAGAAGAAATACAGAGCCGGACTGAGGTTAGTCCACCGATGTCCAGAAGCAGGAGCACAAGAACTTCATAAATTTACTCAAGAGAAAGAATTAGATCAATACGTAAAAAGATACATCGCAAAGAGGCTCAAAAAGATATACAAGTCAGATCTATCGTCGTCACTCTTTTTTGAGGATATATCCTTTTGGAATGATTTTAAGAAAAAGAAAAATGATAGACTAGGCCATTACTTCCAACTAAAAAGAGTGAAAAACTTGATAAAAAATCATAAGTCACTCTTGGGTATATGGCTACAATTTGTTCAGGACAAATGATCCCCTCTTTTTGTTTCCTTTTTAGTTAGTTTCCTATTCCTATTCTACGGAATGTAAAAAACCCTCAGTTTCTTAGTCGTTCATATATGTTGGTCTTTATCTGATTGGGGATATGAAGTATTTGCAGATATTATTCACATGTTCCCCCTCCTTCTCGGTTTATTTGTCTTTCCCTTTCTTTTTCCCTTCTTCGTTTTCTTCTTTTTTTTTTGTGACACCTTCCCCTCTTTTTTTTTTGTAAGCGCTTCAGAGCGTCACAATAAACACCGCATTTACAAAAAAAAAAAAAATAACATTTTTCACTTCGTTTTTTAAAATTTATATTGGTTTTTTCATCTTTACAATGAATTTTCTTATTTATTGTGTTCTTTGATTCAAGCAAATAGTCTTTTCTTATTCTTATCTCAGATAAGGAAAAAAAAAGTCATCTAGACACTCAAACAACATTTCTAGAAAAGCTTTTCATTCAATCAACCAGATCATTATTCGATCAATCAAAAGAAAATTCAAATAACAGTAACCACCAAACGACTTCGAAACAGAGTTGTCGCGAGCGAGGGATCACATCCTAATCTTTAGAATTTTTTTTTTGGCTCAAGGCTTTCCAAAAACTTTAGAAGAATCTTTGAAAATTTTCAAAAATCGTTAACAATCTTCAAATATTCTTCAAAAGTTTCTAAAACTCTTCAAAAATCTTTGAAAAAGGTAAAAAAAAATTCTAAAATCTTCAAATATTTTCAAAGATGTCCAAAAATTTTCAATGAATGTGTCAATTTCTTTTTCAAAATTTCGATAATTTATATACGTTTTTGAAAAATTTTCGAAAAATTTGTCGACCCCAATCTTTAACACCTCGCAACAGCTCTACTTCGAAATCATATTTATTTTGAATGAACTAGAATGAATATCTAGATGTATAGATAGTCCTCATCGCTGATTTAGTTTGTGTTAATCTTGTGATTTAATGATGATTTCTATTTGTATTTTTCTCTTCGAATCTGTAAATTTTGTCACTAAATGATGATCTACATATTTTTTGTTGATAATTATTTATATGTATACATGCACATAGAAGTCTAGAGTATGAAACATAAACTATTATTTCTTTTTTCTAGACGTATTTATACATTTGCACTTTGCTGCACTTTGGCTCTTGAAACTGAGTGCAACATCTCACTTTACCTCCAGAAAAAGAGTACGATATTGCACTTTATATCGAATTCTCATTCGGAACACTGTATTGATCTATATCTAAATGATGTCGCTAGTTATCGATTGAAATAAAACTTATTTAATTATGTTAAATATATTCATTGAAATATTATTTTTAAATTAAAAAAAAAGATAAATTCATAAAAATAATCTATCCGAAAAAAATTCTCCCTACCTATTACGGAGATCATTTGAAATGAGCGAATAGAATTGTTCGATGGATGTTCTTTGTTAGAAAATTCTTTTAGTTTTTTCGTCGAGATATATATATACATATATTACGAAAGAATTGTTCATTATTTTTTATATAATGAAACAAATTTGATAAAAAATATTTTCATTTAATTGAATATAGTCGCTTGATATATTATAGTTCAATTCGAATAATATCAAATCATATATATATATATTAAATTTTTTAAGATGAATATGAAAGAAAAAAATTTGTTTTTATTTAAAAGTTAAAAAACAGAAAAAGCACTATTTGCTTATATGAAGAAAATAATAATTGTAAATTAATCTGATTATATTTTCTTGTCGATTTGTTAATTAGAAAAAAATGTGTTTGAGATTATGATAAATAATTCTTGTCTGTCAATCAGAATAATAAATCTATCAGGTTGTTTCTGATATTATCTATTGAATAAATTAAATGAAAACATGATGATTATTGGTTATATATTCTAATCTGTTTTTTATTCTTATCATAGATGATGATGACCTTTCAATGAACTAAGTCAAATAAATATTTTCTCATTGGTTGGTCAATTTAATCTGTTTGGGAAAAAAAAACACCAACGAACACAAGCGAAAAAAAAACAGAGAAAAGAAAACGTCAATCTAGACGAATATAAATATGATTGAATTGTCGTCAGACTAAACTACTCTCAACGTACATATATATATATCATATTGAAGAAAACAAAAAAAATCGATTCGAAATAAATCTTTATAATTGAAGAATATTTTTGTTAATGTAAGTGTTTTATGTTTTTGTTTTTGTTTTTATTTCTAATTAATCTAAATGATTTTTGTTTAGTGTATTGTTTTATAATTAAAGAAAAAAAAGAAAGAAAATAAATGAGTTCGATTGATGAAGAATCAATTGAAAGTTTATATTCGAAATTATGTCTTGATTTAAATATGGATATGGAAACAAAGTTAGATGCATGGCGTTCGTATGAACATATTCGTAAACATTATGTATTAGAAGGTGATCAATTACATTGGTTAGCTATATCATTATATGTATCATGTCGTCGATCAAAATCTTTAACAACAAATGATAATAATAATCCAATATCAATATCACGTTTATTAAAAAGTGCTAATTATTTAGAATTAATTGTTTTTTTTGATAAATTACATAAATGGCAAGATATGGCTAATTTACCTGATCAAATTCGTTCAAAAATTGATCAAGTTGAACATGCATTTAATATATCATCAATATTATTTGAAAAATATACAAAAATATTTATTGAAATATTTGGTGGAAATCAATATAAATTAATTAATTCCGATTATCAATTAAAACGAACATCATATCAAATAAATCCTAAATTAAATACAAAAACAAAAATAAATAAATGTTCTCATCAAGATTTATATTCTCTTATATGGACAATATATGCATTAACAAAAACAATTTATCCATCAACTATAAATGATCTTATTGCTTCATATCATTTACTTATTTCTTCTTTTTATTTTATTTATCATTATGCTAAATTAGCTAATTTAGATTATTTACTTAAAGGTAATATTATTTATTTCTATTATTAATTTCAATATTAATTTGTTTGTTAATAATAAGGTACTTGTTTAAATATATTATGTTCAAATGATGGAAATATATTAGAAAATTTATGTGAAATGTATAATTGTTCATCTGATATATGTCAAACAATAATTGAACAACATTTTAAAAATGATTTATTAAAACGTCTTAATAAAAAAGATGATTTTTTAAATGAATTAAATTATATTGATACAATACGTGATATAAATCGTCAATATGATGAATTTGTTTTAACTAATTGTATTATTGATGAAAGAATTTTTTTAGAAAATAATTTAAAATTAAATGATTTATTAAATTGTTTAAATGAAAATCGTTATTCAAAATCTTATCAAAATCGAACACCATTAACAGCAAATAAACATTTTACATCAAATGATAATCAATCAATATCATTTAATCAATATTTAACACCTATATCACAAGCTAATCAATTAATTCAATTATTATATTCAATTGTTCAACAACAATCAAACAAACCAAATACTAATCTTATTTCAATTATTGGTCAACAAACATTTCTAGGTTTATATCTTTATTTATTATTTCGACAGATTTTATCAACTAACAACATATTTACGATAATTACATTAGCTCATATACTTATTCTTATTGATAGATTTTAACACTATTAAATAGATAGAAGAGAAGAGAAGAGAAAAAACACCTTTTTCATATATAATTGAGTGAGAGAAAAAATCTATAGAATTAAAAAAGAAAAGTTCTAATGAATTTCTATTTAAAAAAAAGTTTTCAATTAATATATATTGTTTGTTTAATAGTAATATATTGTACATATATAAAAAAAAAGTTTCTTTTTTTATTTAATTGTAAATAATTAGTTAATATAATAAAAAGTTTAGATGATTTGGTTGAACGTTTAAATGAATGTGAATATATATTTAAAAGTACATATGATATTATTGAAAATGTTAATGTTAATAAAGAAGAACATCCATCTCAATCATGTCAATCACGTTTTGATTTATCATTAAAATTATTTTATAATTCTATTGAAAATATTTTAACTATTGAAAAACAACGATTATCAAATAAAATTGATTTACAACAAATTCAACAATCATTTCAGTAAATAATTATTTTATTTTAAATAAATAAATAAATAAATAAATAAATAAATATTATTTTAGTAAATTAATATTAAATAATGAATTTATTCGATCTGTTCTTGGTTTATGTATATTATTAGTATTATATGCACATTCAGATAAATATCATGATTTAAATTGGATATTAAATATATTTAATTTAGATGGATATTCATTTATTAAAATAATACAAATTTATTTAAAAACTTCTAAACAAATAAGGAAATCAAGATCATTTATTAAATATTTATCATCAATTGAAGAAATAATAT
The DNA here is from genome assembly GCA_905250075.1 of Rotaria sp. Silwood1. Classification (NCBI taxonomy): domain Eukaryota; kingdom Metazoa; phylum Rotifera; class Eurotatoria; order Philodinida; family Philodinidae; genus Rotaria; species Rotaria sp. Silwood1. The sequence goes on from CAJNOP010000429.1 coordinate 47,376, forward strand.
TATCATCAATGGCTTTTTCAAATAAATCATCTTTATGGAATGATATTAAATCAAAAGGTATTTTATCATATAAACAAATATCATCAATTAAATCAAATATTAATAATACATTATCACCATCAAATAATTTAACTCCATTATTTATTCAATCACCTAATCAAACAAATGTATCAAGAAAATTATTTCAATCAAATACTACAACAAATCAAACAACTGTAAGATTAGTTTTACCTTTTTTATTAGAATAAATATTACTAAATATAATAGGAAAATAGAATTCATATACTATAGAATATTATCAATCTGAATTTCTTTAAATATATTAATTATTTTCAGTAATATTATGTTCTCAACATCTTCGATAGAACACCTGTTTAAATTATAGATAATAGATTCTTTTTTAACTTTTTGTTCCTGTCATTGAATTATCATTAGTTTAATACTTTTCTTTTAAATTAATGATAGTCAATGGATTTTCTCAATAATAATGTTTGCAATTAAATCGTTTTAGATCTGAAAATGATTAATGTCGACAATTAAGGAGAATTTATTTCTATAATAATCAATCGTATAATTTAGAAATCTTTGATTAGTCTTCAACACTTTTAAATAATAACAAGAGAGAATAGATTATTCCGAATTGGACTATTTATTATCGTTAACATTTTTGTTTAGTCAGTATATAATCAAGTTTTTTTTACTTAACTACAAATTTATTTTTGATAATGAAAATAAATCTTTGAAATGATTTATTAAAGAAAAAATTTGAATATTATTTAGAATAATTTATCAATAAATCGAAGTAAATCGGATTCGTTAGTTGAAAAAAGTGGTGAAATAAATGTTAAATTAAGTCCATATATAATGTTTTATCGTAAATTGTATGAATATGTATTATCTCGTCTTGATGTAATATGTTATCGTTTATATGGATCTCAATCAAATAAATTTGAAAAATTAGTTTGGAATTTATTTATTTATTTATTTGAAAATTATACTGATTTATTATTTCGTTCACGAGAAATCGATCAAATATTATTATCATCTATTTATTATCTTGCAAATTCAAATTTATTTCGAAATCAATTTGATAAACAAGAATTAACATGGTTTTATTTAATACAAGCATATAAATCATTACCTAATTCAAAATTAAAAACAGTTCGAAGTGTTTTTATTCGTTCAATTAATAAAAATGATTTTATTCAATATGAAGATAATATTGGTAAATTTTATTTTTATTCTTTCAATATATAAATATGTTTATTTATTTTTCTATATATTAAGATAAAAATCCATGTTTAACACCATCAAAGCCAGCTGGAACAATTCATTTAATTGATGGAAATATAATTGGTGATATAACTAGTTTTTATAAAGAAATTTATCTTAATATTGAAAATCTTGAAATAAATATTGAAAATTATTTTAAAACAAATCAATTAATTGATCTTCCATATAGAAATAAAACATTTGAAAATGTCGAAAGAGGACATTTTAATATAAATATATATGATAATATATTTATTAATTATTCATCAAATAAAATTCAATCTAATTTATATTCTTATTCAAATAATCAATCTCATTATTTAACAACAGATATTAGAACAAATCAAACTTCAAATGTTTTATCATCATCAATTCAAGCAGGTTATTATATTATCTTATCTTTAATAAATTTATTTTAATATATATATTTATAAAGTAAAATAATAGAAATTATTTATTATTAATCTTATATTTAGTTATTTATATATTGAAATCGAGTAAATAACTAAAAACAAAAAAATAAATATTTTTTTTTTTTATTGAACCATTTTTTTATCATTATCTATATATAATCAACAGCCTTATTCAATATAGATTTCATTTCAATAAGAATTAATATATATATATTTTATTTTATTTAATCAATGATAAATATGATTATAGTTCGATTTAATATAGAGAAACGGGAGAATTTATTTAAAATATAATTCTCATTAATATAGTTAAATAGTTTTTTTTACAGCTTTAAGATCTTGACGAAGTTTTTTGTTTTGTTTTTGTTCAATTAATTTAATTTGTCTTATTTTCATTTAAACCTGATATTATATTAAGAAAATTTTCTATATATTCATAGAAATGTTTTCTTTTGTTTTTATTTAAAGAAAAAAAAAGCTAAATAATTAATTAATTAATTTTAGGTGCAAATAATACAGTAAGAACAACTCGAACTCGAACAGAAGATGGAAAATTTTTAACAACAATATCAACAATATCAAATATAAATAATTCAAATGAACTTCAAGATAATATTCTTATTAATAGATGTGAAAAAAATCTTTTTTTTGGACATCAAACAAATAATTCAATCAAACGATCACTTTCCGATGATTCAAATTCAAATTGTTTAACTAGTTTAACAAAAAAAGTTTTACAAATTGAAAAAGATCGACAAAAAACTGAACAAATTTAATTTTTCTTTCTTTTTTTCTTTCTTTCTTTCGTTTAATTGATTTATATTAAAGAATATATATCATTTATTAAATAAATCATTATTATTATTATTATTATATTCCAATTCACTTTAAAATATTCATTTTATTGATATAGATCTCTACCACAACATAATCATCTTGACTAGTTCATTAGTTGTCGAACTTGAATCAATCTTGAAATTAGAGAGATACTATATAGTCAGAAATAGAAATTTTACAGCACAACACTCCTCACATATGTTCTCAACGCCTCGACAAACAGCTAGTCAAGAGAAGACATCCACAAATGACTCCGATGAAAAAAAATAAATGATTTATTTTAAAAATCTAACTAACTTCTATTATTACGGTTGATGTTTTAAATATATCCTAACAAACATTCTAAGACTTGAACAAAAAAAATAGCCAATATAATGATTAACATTACCATCACAAGGTGAATTCTTAGGAAATAACCTCCGCAGGTAGCACGCGCTGTTTTCAATGTGCAGTATGTCATTTAGTCGATCATAGTTCATTGTATGAACCGTTCATTTCGATAGTCTGTTATTCTACAGATAAATTTGATTCCTTCTTTCAAAATTATTTCACTATTATTAGAAAAATTTTATTTCATTCGACAAAGTTTAATATCGAAATTTCTTTACTTTTTATATTCTCATTAATTATAGTTTGAAAATTTATTGTTATACACATCAACTATATCACTTTATCGTTTAATATTCTATTTGAAAAAAAGTGATTGTGATAGGAATTAACGGACATTAGTGATATTAAGAAGATTAAAATAAAGGAAATTTCGATATTGAACTCTATTAAAAAGAAATTTGTTTTACCGAAAATGAAAATATCAATGATTTAGTATAATCTATTAGATACACAAAAAACCAATAATTGACAACAATGATTTTTATTGAGACATTATTTTTTTTTTGTTTTTGTCAAAGAGTATTTCACCATAGATATTTCCGACTCAAAGTGGACGTAATTTTCTCAGAAACAGGGCATGGAAATGAACGATTCATAGAAGATACTGAAAACGGTGCGTCGCACTTGGAAAAAGTTTTTTTGTAAATGTTTTGTTTTCTAGAATAATTAATATCTATAATAATATTATTGAAGGAAAATGATCGATAATAGAATTCTATCAGGAATATTCAAATATTGATCAAATAAAAAGAAAAACTGAAATTTATTCTTATTATAATATGAAAATCTTTTATTTTAATTCAAAATTTTGTTTGATGAAAGAGTTCATTGAGTTCTTCAATAATAATAATAATATAAATTATTTTGAAATTGAAATTTCAATTTAAAAATATTCTTCTATTTGTAAAGAGTAATATGAAAATTGAATGATATTGGTATATTTATTTAAATAAAATAACTTTCAATTGAGATCTACAAAAACTCTTATTAAAAAATTGATTGATAATAAAAAGTGCTGATTATGTTAATGTTAGTTAATCGAATGATCATTTTCGTTTATTTTTCTCGATTGTTGAAGAGATAATAGCTATCTATCATATTAATCTGATTAATAGCAACATTTACATATATCAAACCTTTTTATAATAATATCCAACATTTCGTTTTTTGTTTATAACGAATTTTCATGAATTAATTTAACTTTCTATTATTATTTTAAAAAGAATATTATCGAATATATAAGAGATATGTTTATAGTCAAGATAAATAATCAAACTAGAGTTTATTTATTATAATGTCACTAAACATAAAACAAATAATTATATATATATATATATATCAGAGATGTCCATCGCGGCTCAAAATCTGCCGCTGTCGCGCCGCGGCCAAAATCAAACAAAGCTGCCGCGCCGCTCTGCGACGCGATGGCCTGTTAAAAAAGCTACCGCGCCGCTGCCGCGCTGGTATTCGAAAAAATGTTTTGATTTTCGAGGCTTTGACTGGTTTGAAATAGAACTGATGCCGCTAATCGATCAGATTCGCTAAGTCTTACAGTATAGCATACATAAACATGCAGATTCTGTGCAAATTCATGAATTTTTGAATTTTTTTTCAGAAAAGCTGCCGCGACGGCAAAATAAAAATCTCTCCCGCGCCGGTGCCGCGCAGCGATAGTTTTTGGAAAAAATCTGCCGCGGCAGCGGGGCGATGGACATCTCTGATATATATAAGAATAGATAATAAGTGCATCAATACCAAATGATATATTTCATAAATATAAACAATTAGTTGATATATTCACTTTTTTTCTTTTTTGTTTTTATTGGTTAATTCTGACTGTGAAATGAATTGAAGATTTTATTATTGTAACGATCAATTTTTATTGATAGATACATGTTGATCAGTGAATATATGTGCTATACTTGGACAATAATAACTGACTGATTGAATATAAAATATGATAAATGTTTGAAAGAAAGTTCATTAGAAAATATTCGTTCGATAATCTATTGAATAGATGAATATAAATGATATTGATATCGATGAAAAAACAACAAAAGAAAACATTTTTATCAGGAAAAAAAGAAAAGATAACATTAAATAATTAAAGATAAATTAATGAAAAGTTGAAAGAAATAAAATATTTAATAATCTCTATTAATTCGACGAGTAAATTAATCTTATATATTTCCATTGATAAGCACTATTCAAAGATAAATTTCTTCAAACGAACTTTTAATCGTCTAGAACTTAAAATGATTAATTTTATTCAATTATTTTAATTAATTTAATAAGAATTAAAAGAAAAAAAATATATATATATAAAATCTCATTGATTATTGTTGTTAATCAAATTTGAATAATAAAAAAAAAGAGAATTATTTTTCAAATATTATTCATAGAACTTATCGATATTTATAGAATAAAGAACTATTAGAATATTTCGAATTGATTCATCTCGTTTTAACTTGATGTATTGTCGATAAGTAGAATATCTATAGAATAGAAAAATTTTAAGGAGATGATATTATTTAACTAAGATATTGAGATTTTATCCAAAGATCTTTCTTTAAGTTAAATTGTCGAACAAAATCATATGTTTGAATATTTCCCTTAAACTTTATCGATATTATTTTAAGTTGAAATATTCGAACTCTAAAATATCTGAATATCGAATTTGTTTTTAAATAGTTTAATTAAATGTTTTTTAATCGTTGTCGATACAAACATTCCTAATAGAAAACAATTCAAATAAAATCATATGAAAAATAAATTCGATATTGACATTTGTCCATCTTCGAAATCTTTGATAAACTCTAATAACAAAAATAAAATCGAATTGAAAGATTAATATTAGAATTATTATCTATTCATTGAATAAATATCTTCATCTTAAATTTTTTTGGTTTAAGCATTTTTATAAGTTTTAACCATAATTAAATTATTTAGTTTTGCAGTTGCCGTTTTTTTTTTTCAACATTTGTCAATCGTTATAAATAGATATGAAATCACCATTTGTCAATAATCTAATTAATGATAGGATATTCAGGTTAAACTATTATTTATAATATAATATATAATTATATTTATTATCAGGAACAATATTATTTGTTAACGCTGATCTAATGTTATTTTCGAATCGGTAAGAAAATTATAAAATAGTTCGATCCAGTCAGTTGAATATCATATGTACAACCGGTGAAATTCTGGCTAAAACCGATAAAAGAAAAATGGAGAATTTTTCTGAAAAACGTTTTTTTTTATACATAAAACATAGCTTCAAATATGAGCTAGTTTACGAGTGTATCTAAAAGATAGTCATTATTTTTAAAAAGAACCTCAGAATAAATGATTAAATTAAGATTTGTTTTGAGCATTTGTTTTTGTTTTTGTTTTTTTACACATTCTGACATAAAAACATATGACACATTAGTTTTTATGGTCAAAAATACCGTTAACAAATAAGATTTTTCAAAACTTTTAGCCGATTAAATTCCGATCTCTACCGGTTTGGTCGGACCTATTCCAGTTGTGATATGAGTAGAAATAGCTGAAAATGAAAATTGTATGTTTTCTCATCAAGCTTCGAAGAAGTTCGGCTAAGAACAAATATTTTATAATACTTTTACAGAATTTCAATTCCTGATTAAACGCAATTAAAATTTTCAAGAAGCCCATGGAAAATATATGGTTAATCTTTCCAATTGATGATATATTCTCATTTATTCGAAATTGAATATCGAGAATATTCTAGTTGATTATGGTCATAATAGATTGTCTCTCAATGAATATCCTAATGCAAAGGACACGCGAATATTGAAAAATAATTTTTTCTCAATATTCTCTTATTCTCATCTAATATATCTATCTTACAATGGAGGTGTTTGTATTGTTGAGTGAAAAGACTAGATATTTTTACATCAAAAGAAAGCTCTCACCGCCAATATAACAAGGTTAAAATATTAGCGGCCATTGGCTTGTCTAGAGGGAGATATTCAATTTTTACCATATTCATGATTTGGGTATATAGGAGCATTAGGATAATTTACGTCAATTTTTTATGCAATCAATTAAATATTTCACTAGTAGGATTTAAGAATCTTATTGAAATTCATTAATAGCATTAAGATCATATTAGTTTCGATGTCTTTTCGAGCTTAACTCGTATTGATATAGATAAAGGTCAGCTAGTAGTTATCAATATCTTCAAGTCGCCAATAGTTTCCATTTTATTTTAATTGAAAGTAATAGATTATATAATAGGCTATTTTAAGAAATTCACTACAAGTGAAGATGTAAATCTTCAACCAGATGGTAGTAACAAAGAGTTTTTTTACACCAAGAGCACATTAATAATGTTCGCTCATTGCAATTGTTAATTGAACAGTATAGATCATAAAATCTAAAACAGACATCTTTTGGTTTTTCAATGTGTCCAATTGTTTCATTTGTTATTCGAGCTTGTATAAATCCATTCTTAATAAGATTTGAAAATGGTAGAGCTGATAATTGATTATGAATAATAGAATGTATGTTGATGAAATATTGACGATCACTTATAGTCATTTCTGTTCGAGTGATATGGGTATAATGCTCGATTTTTTCATGAATAAATCGCCATGAACGAAACAAAGAAAAATCCTGTGGTTGAATATAACCGGTTGATCTCTCGGAAAAAAATCAATAACTGACTGTTTTGATTAGGAAACACTGCTCGAAATTTGGTTAGATCAGCTTGAGTTTTCCAACAATCAAGGAAGAGAAGAAATTTTTTACCCACCAAAGGATGTAGAACTTCAGTTAAAAAAGCGTAATGTTTTTCACCACTGTTTTTTCCAGATTTTGAAGCTTTTATTACAACATTTAGTAGTATAATTAAATTTTTTTGCACTCTCTGACCGAATTGATTTTCTTTTTCTTGAAGGATGAGTAAGAACTTGTCCAATAAATACTCATTAGCTGATGTAACTAGTTGAACTGTATAAGAATGTGTTGTATTATATTTCTTTTTAACGGCTACTTCTGTTGTTCTTTCACTAGTAAAAGAAAGGGTTCTTGGGGGGATACATATTCTTGTTGAAATGAACAATGATCGCTGTCTAAGATTTCATTGGTAGAATACTTTGATATTAAAGGTGTTTACTTTCGATCTAATTATGAGCATCTAAAGTATATATGCACATTACATTAAGACATATGTACTTAAGGATTCAATAAAAGTTTACATACCGTCTAAACTGCAAATATTTTTGTTTGGTTTAGTTCGAGTAATAATTTTGTTATATCTTCTTGATGATATTCTATTTTCCTTTTTAAAGGTATTGATAAATGATTTGCTTGCCTTGAACGTATCCCAATCTAATTCTCTTGCTTTCTGAATTGCAAAAAGTTCTAGATCAACATCATGAACGGCTTCTTTTTCAATTGTTCTTTTCATATAGAATTCATTAAACATAAATTCTTTAACTTGCTTTAATTTTTCTAATCTTGTGCCGTTGTTTTCGATATGTTGTCTAAACCTTAGAGTATAATGCATGTATTTGACTTTTTTAAATCGATGGGAAATAGTAGCGAATCCAGCATTCGGATGTTGGTCAACCCATTCGATTATATTTTCCATTTCTTCTAATGTAAAACGATTTTTTATATCAGAATATTCATTCTCATTGTAATCGGCAATTTCATCATCGTCTTCTTCTTCATCAGTCATTTCATCAAATTCATCTTCAACTTCGAGAGTGTCATAAGAATACAGCTCATTGAATTAGCTATCTTTGAATGACTTCAGAATTTCAAACAATCGTTCGGTAGCAAAAATTTCATTGGCAGTTGTTGCAGAATTTTCAGATGTATATTCAGTTTCAGCCAAATAAAGAAGATGTTTAGCGATGTTTAATACATTCATTTTTCAATTTGAAGAAATAAACTTTTCAATTCAATAGATTCAGCAGAGAACAAAAGAGAATAACTCTTCAATAGTATAATTCTTTGTGATTTTTTAACAACAATTGCAAATAAATGGTCAATCGACCACCAAGTGATGCATCAATGCACTTTAAGTTCGAATATTATACGCACAAGTCACTTTTCAAACAATCATGTATCTTTTTCTCCATTTCGATATAACTTGGGTTCGAAAAGACATCGAAACTAATATGATCTTAATGCTATTAATGAATTTCAATAAGATCCATAAATCCTACTAGTGAAATACTTAATTGATTGCATAAAAAATTGACGTAAATTATCCTAATGCTCCTATATACCCAAATCATGAATATGGTAAAAATTGAATATCTCCCTCTAGACAAGCCAAGGGCCGCTAATATTTTAACCTTGTTATATTGGCGGTGAGAGCTTTCTTTTGATGTAAAAATATCTAGTCTTTTCACTCAACAATACAAACACCTCCATTGTTAGAATTTTTTAATTATAAAATCGTCTTTTCATCGCCGTGCAGTGCATAATAAATAAAAGCAGTATAATTATAAATCTAAGATATACAATCCTATACAATGATTATCAATGAGAATAAATCATTATTTATTCCAACTTTGCTGCATTGTCGACAGTTTCAAAAGGATTTCTATATAATATATCGATAAGACATCATTTCATCTAATTCATAGCAAAAATCGTAAAAGATTTTTGTTTTAAAGAAAAATGTCGAAAGCAAAACGAAGATATTTTCAAATTTCAACTGGTGAATTTTTGAGTTTTACCAATCCGATTCCAACTCTGATCTAATCTATCAATATGTTAATATAATTAAATATCTATATTGAATAGAGTATATTTTGATTAATGTCTGATGGTAAATGATTGTTACTAAACGGTTTATCTAACAAATAAATTAGCTTATTATAGGATAAATAAATTTCGTTTTGAGTTAATAAAGAAAAAAAATATTTTGACTATTTTTTATTGTATTTTGACAAAAACAGTTTATTATAGAATAAATAAATATGATCATAATGAATGATAATCGATCGATATTGAAAAAACATAAAATATGAAGAAGAATTTAGAAAAAAAGAAAAAGAAAAGATGTCATTGTTATAGATGGCACTGGTTTTGTCAATTGAAATTGAATATTTATATATTTATAAATGTAAGTGTGAGAAAAAAAAAGAAAATATTTATTATTTGTAAAATATTTAAAGAAAAAAAATATTTAATAAATGGAGTTTAATAAATAGTGAATAGGAGGTCGATGTTAAAGTAGGATGGCTAATGATAAATAGAATAAAAAGAAACATGTTAGTTGGTTATTTTCTCCAACAAGGTTAACAATGGTTTCCTTTCTGTTTATTGATCCGTGACAATTTTACAATTAGTTTATTAATATTATATAAATATGATATTTAAATTAATTATTTCTATTTTATTAGGTATATTTAATAAATAGAAATATCTAAAATAGATTTATCTTGTTGTTTTCTTGTTTTTATTTTATTTATTTAGGAAAAATGGTATTGAGTCTTAAATGTAAAACAGCATGGCCACCAAATTGTCATTATAATTCAACATGTAAATATGATATAAAAGAATGTCAATCATCTGAAATGTCATCAAATATTCGTGGTGGAGTTTATTGTACAACAATTGTAAATAATATAAATGATATAATTGTTGGCAAAATGGATTGTATGTATGATCAAGAAACAAGTAAAACATGTAAAAATCAAACTAAATGTTTATTAAATTATACCAATAAAGATAAACAATATTTACATTGTTGTTGTGACAATGATTATTGTAATTATAATATTATTATGTAAGTTTACTTTTTTATTTTTTTTATATATTATTTTGATTTTTTTAATTAAGAAATAATCTAGTTGATAATCATACATCAACGGTAACAACAACAACAACAACAACACCTCCAGGTATAATTAATAAATATTCTATAAAATAAAAAATAAAAAAGTAACAATTGAATAATTTTCTTATTTAAGATTGTGGTGGATATGTATTATGTAATAAATTCCTTATAATGTTAATATGTTTAATAATTAGTTTAATAATAATAATAATAATTGTTTGTATAAATTATCGAAAAAAATTTGTCCGAAGTCAAGAAAAAATTTGTCGTATATTTGATAAATCATTAAAATCTGATCCATCAATAGTTACACCTTTAATTCCATCAGATAAAGAAATAAATATAAATGATTTAATTATTGAAAATATATTAAAAAAAGGAAGATTTTCAGAAATTTATCAAGCTCGATTAAATAATAAACAAGTTGCTGTTAAAATTTTATCAAATAAAATTGATTTAATTCATTCAAAAATATTATTTGAACATGAAAAAAATATTTATTCATTAACTAATATGAAACATAAAAATATTCTTGAGTAAGTTTTCTTTTTTTATTATTAAAATAATCATTTAATTAAGATAAAATAGATATTATGGTTATTGTATAACAAATGATGATAATTATATTATAGTTGAATTAAGTAAATATGGTTCATTAAGTGATGTACTTGAAAAACGTTTATTAAAAGATGAATATGAATTAATATTAATATTAAAAGATATATCCGATGGTCTTGAATATCTTCATACTGATTATCGTCGATTTAATTCTCGTCCACCAATAGCACATAGAGATTTAAAAAGCGATAATATACTTTATTTAAATGATAATAGATTAGTTATTTCAGATTTTGCTATGGCTATTCAACTTGATCAAAATCAAAATTATCCAAATGAACAACAACAGGTTTTATTTAATCTGAAGGTTTTTTTTTGTCAAAAAAAATAATTTTGTTTTTGTTTTTATTTAAAAAAAATCGAAAAGATTGGAACAGCTCGATATATGTCACCAGAAATCTTAGCTGGAACAATTGGATGTGAAACAAATGCTTTACTTAAATGTGATGTTTATGCTCTTGGAATAATATTTTGGGAAGTATTATCAAGATATCCAAATCAAGGTTTTATTATTTTAAAATAAAAAAAAAACGATAATATTTAAATATTTAATATTATTTTAGATAATGATAATAAATATGAAAAAGCATATGATAAACAATTAATTGAACATGGTTTAAATTGTAAAAATCCTGAAGTAAATGATATGTTAAAAATAATTAATCTTGAAAAACCTTTTAATCGTCCATTTATTAAATCATCATGGAAAACATCCGATAATAGAATAATAAAAGAAATTCTTTTTACTATGGAACAATGTTGGGATCAAAATCCTGAAGGTCGTATTAATGCAGCTTTAGTTGCATTAAGAATGAAACAATTATTATAACAAAAAAATATTTTATTTTATAAATAATAAATAATAAATAAAAAATTCTCTCACATTAATTTATCTCGTGTTTTGTTTTTTGTGTTATACATCTTTGTTCGTTTTAATTATTCTTGTACAAATATCAACAAACATAATTTATCTTTTTTTCTTTTTTCTTTTTTTTGTTTCGTTTTTTTTTTCTTCATCCGTTTTAAAATTAAAATTAAATTTTTTCTTTTGTTTATCGAAAAAAGAAAAAAATGTTTCTTTAAAATTGTTTTAATGTATTTGTATTGTGTTTTTGCGTTCGTCAAATATATTGTTTTTAAATAATATTCAATTTTAGATTTATATTTTATCGTCTAGAGATAAATAAACAATGCCAGTTCTTGCAACTGAATCTGTTCAATCAACATCAAATGATCTTAATCAACCTGAATCATCTGTTCAAATAAAAGATGTTAAAGATGGTAACATTTTACATTTATCACTTTTACTTTTTTTTTCTTTTGATCGGAAAAATCAAAATAAACAAAATTTTTCTTAAGTAAATATGAAAAATAAATTGAATATTCAAGGAAAAAAACTCGAGTTTATTTTTTATTTTAATAATATAAAATAAAAGAAAAGATAAAAACTATTAATATTCAATATTGTTAAATATATTTATTTAAATATTATATTGTACTAAAAAAAAAAAACTAGATTCGGAATCAAGTTCATCAGAAGAATCTGGTAATGAAGGTGAAAAAGAAAGTGAAGAAGTTAAACAAAGTCATCCATTAGCTGAAGCAGCTGGTATTGAAGAAGAATTACAATCAAAACAAAAACAAACACGTTCAGAAAAAAAAGCTCGTAAAGCAATGGCTAAACTTGGTTTACGTCCAATTCAAGGAATTCTTCGTGTTACAATACGAAAATCTAAAAATATATTATTTGTTATTCAAAAACCTGATGTTTATAAAAGTCCAGCATCAGATACATATATTGTTTTTGGTGAAGCCAAAATTGAAGATCTTTCACAACGAGCACAAATAGCTGCTGCTAATCAATTTAAAAATATTGGACAAAATCAACCAGGAACAAATATTAATACAAATGATCAAATAACAAATCAATTAAATCAAAATGAAAAATCAACAACAGATAAAAATCTTAATGAGAAATCAGCAACAAAAACAGAAACTATTCATGAAGAAACTGATGAAGATGAACAGGTTTCTATTTTTCTATTTTATTACCGTTTTTTTTAATATAAATTATTTATTTAAATAAGGTTGATGCTGAAGGTATTGAAGAAAATGATATACAATTAGTTATGTCTCAATCAAAAACATCACGTTCAAAAGCAATTAAAGCTTTAAGAAAATGTAACAATGATATTGTTAATGCCATTATGGTTCGTTTACTATTTTAATTTAGAGTTTTTTCTATTTGTTTCTATTTGTTTTATTTTAGGAATTGGCTGAATGAAACAAATAAGATTTGTTTTAAGATAAACGATCAAACACAAGAAGAAACATTAACATAAGCCACTTTGATTATTTCTTTTTTTGTTTTTATTTCTTGTCATTACAACGTTTGTTTTTTTTTTTTTTTTTTTTTTGATCATTAAAAGAAAAAAAAAAGAGAAGAGCAGCAGCGCTGATGAGTGGCATTAATAAACAAGAATAAATATTATTTTCTATTCTTGACAATTCAATCTATATTCTATATATCATTTAACATTTTTTTGATCTTAATTTAAAAAGAATTTTCTTTTTTTTTTCTTTTCTAAAAAACAAATCAACTTATTTATTTATTAAGAAACAAATATGAGAGATAATCGATTTAATATTTATTAAAAAAGAAAATATATATCTATATATATATATATTATTATTGAAAATAAATAAATATTTATCATTGTTAATAAAGATCATATTTCTAATAAAAATAATCAAGATAAATAATATATTTATTTGTTAATAAATAACAATTATCAACGATAATAGACTTATTTTCAAAACTATCATTTAACTAAACATTAATCAAATTAAAATATATTTATTTATTAATTCGAACAATTAATATAAATATTCATATATATATATATATATATATAACTTGTTTAAATATGATAATAAATAAAAATGATTTATTTTACTAATAGTATATATCTATCTATTTAAAGTCAATTATATTTTATCTTTTTCAATAGAATATTAATATTAACTTATATATAATTCAATTCGTTTATCATAAATATTTTATAAAGATTATCAATGATAAAAACATTACATTAATATCTCAATATAAGAATCTTCTTTGACAGATTTAACTATTCTTAACAATTTAAATTTATTTTTCATTTATTTGACTTCTTGTTGTTCTTGTTTTTGTTTTTCCTATTTATTTCAAATAAACAAAACAAAATGAAAAAAGACACCGAGAGAAGAATATTACTCAATAATTTATGTTTAAATTTAATAAATGATGTTTATTTAAATAAACAAATATTTAGTTGACATTTTTTTTTAAAATTCAATAACGATATTTAATTTAATGAGAAAAATAAATAATTAAAAATCATTTAAAAAAAAATAAGATAAAGTGTTTTTAATCAATGCTCTATTAAAAATGCTTTAAATTATTAATTTACTTGATCAGTTTTTAAATTAATCATATTTTGTTATTTATTTATAGAAATATTTATTATACTATTATCTATTATAATAAAACATTTTAACAAACCCAATAATAAATAAATGAAATTATCAAACGAAGTTTTTTAATATTGAGACAATATATTTCATGTTATTATAGATATTCGATTTTCTCAATGAATATTTAATAAGAATTATCTTTGATTATTAATCTTTAAGAATATCCCTCTCCCTTCTTTTTCGACGAAAAATTCGATTTTGATCTCGGCATAAGATATTATAGGCTCAAAGGTTATATTTAAGTAAAAACATCAATTCACTCTAAATAGATTAATCTTATAGACTTACTCAATTAACGAATTTTTTTTGTCATACTAATTCTATTGAAATTCTTTTCTTCTATTTACAGTAATGCAAAACTTGACTTTTCTCAATCTATTTCGCTGACAATCTCTCTCTAACCTTGTCCGATCGGACTGTAATCTTTAGAACAACTATTGAGCATTACTCTTCACAGGTAAAATTGACCATTTTCAGTTTTGAACTTCCTGTCCAGATTTATAGGATCTTGAAAGAGCTAACCCACACAACTTCAATACGAACCTTTATGTATTTGTTACATCACATAAAAAAACAAAGAGAAAGTAAGATTCTTGAAAAAGTTTAAAGTTACCTTTGAGATATAGTTTAAGGTATCTCAAAAAAAAAAACAAAATGTTCAGCTCAATCGAACAAAGTTTGGCACGGAGAGGGAGAATGGGTTGTAATATGGTTAGCTGTGCTCCTACGGAAAACTAGATTTTTCGAACAAGTGTTTCTAAAATCTTCGATAAATTTTTATTCTCGAACATGTTTATCATTTTCTTGTTTTTTGAGGTGCTCTATCTGTGGTAAAGATTTCCGACTGATCAGCTGTACTCTATTCGAGAACCAGAGATGAATAATAAAAGAAGGGGTATCCTTAGGTCTCCGAACTCTTCAAAAATCGATCTCCACCCAGAAATGTTAAAATAGCATGAAATTCTCTGGATATATTGGAAATATAGTGGACAAGCTATGATCGAATTCTCAGCTCGATAATCATGACGTTTGAGGGAGATATTGGCCAAACAATGGTTAATAATAGCTCATTTGACAAAACAAAGCTCTCTGTCTAAACTCATTGTATATTTTTTTATTTTATTTTCTTTGAAAGAAACATGCCAGAGTGCAGTGGAGTACAGAGCTATTTTTTTTCGTAATTCTTACTTTTTAAGCAGAGAAAATGAATCAAAAGGTTTCAATAATCGACAAAACTCTCTGAAAATGGCTCTCGAATTATATAAATGTTTTTATGCATAATAAAAGAAAAGCTTAATAATAAAAAAAAGAGCCTTGCATTGAACTGCATCTCGATGTGCTCTTTCCAACAACAAAAGAAAATTTAGATATATCAGATGAATCCGAAATGAGAAATTTGATTTGCGCATTCGATATATCACGAACTGAGAAAAAACGAAATAGGTTTTTCTCAAACTCGACCTATTTTTCGAATAGAAAATGACGAAAATCTTCAAAAACTTTTGTTGTCAGTAAAAGATAAGCTCATGGACTCTATTCTTCTCGATGGATCTTAAACTAAAAATAGTTCAAGCGGGATAATTAATAGACAAAACGATGAACAACGTTTGAAATTTTTCACCGTTTTTTTCTTTGTTGTGACGTATAAATAATTTTCATAACTTGAATATCATTCTAAGTAATATTCTGCTTAAATTTTTAATGATTATACAAAATATTTTATAATATGAATAGCATTATTCTATAAGAATTTGATCATAAAAAGGCATATATCATAGAAGAGGAAGACATTAATAAAAAGTCTCGAAAACCTTGGAGAAACTTCGTTAAGATCTGAACAACTAGAATATGCTTTTTTCGTATTCTAACTAACGAAGTCTCTAACTTTTGTGTATTTTAAAGTTTATGTTCAAGTAATGCAACCGAAAAATGTTAAAATTTATTGACAATCGATCATTGTGAGAAAAAAAATCATCGTCTTTTAGAAGTTTAACAGTTAATGTCATTTTTATTAATACCGGGTGTTGCAAAAGTTTTGCGACATTTTTTGTTTTGCATGTAACTCTGTTCAGAAACATGACCATAAATTGATCTTTTTCTCAAAAGATGCGCCATCAAATTCTCAACAAACTTCTATTCGTCTTAGTTTATAACAATAGAATTGAACTTCTTTTATAGGTCGCATATTATGATTATGTGAAATGAGCCTACTTCCCACACACTTTTTTTCTGCTTTTCCAACAATCTTTTCGAAGTTATAAACAGGCACGTGAGACTTTCTATTTGTAATTTGAATGTATATCGAATGCTCTTTCAGAATTATTTGTAAGCGCTTGATCGCCATCTATGTTTGTCTAAAAACTATAATCTGTCTGAGCTATCATAACGAAAACAGTCTTCTTGATGCTATTCGGATCTTTCCTCCGGCTGAATTGGTTTTCGAGCGTTGTCTGAACTCTACATAGAAAGAGAAATCAATTTTCTACAAAAAACTGCAAAAATAAAAACGATTCAGTCATAGATGACATTTCTAGAGTGCTTTCTTTGAAAAGAAAAAACAGACATGAAAATTGCGCTTTTTTCAAAAAATGGTCGTGCGTCAAACCAAAGGAATGAGCATTGAAAAACTTTGTATACATAAGCAATCGACAGAGGATTTCAAGAGCTATCTAGTGTTATATAATGTTCTAAGAATCAAATATTCACTTCTATAAAAAAAATAAATTACTGAAAAACGTGTGGGAAGTAGGCTCATTTCGCATAATCATAATATGCGACCTATAAAAGAAGTTCAATTCTATTGTTATAAACTAAGACGAATAGAAGTTTGTAGAGAATTTGATGGCGCATCTTTTGAGAAAAAGATCAATTTATGGTCAGGTTTCTGAACAGAGTTATATGCAAAACAATAAATGTCGCAAAACTTTTGCAACACCCGGTATAATTAAATTAAAAAAGATATGTGATTTCCAAATATCAGCGGCAATAAACCTGTGCCAACAAGCTTTTTCAACAAGTAGCTGACGATAGTCGTTGTTTATCCTAGCCATATAGAATAGAAAAAGATCTATTCTATCATATATCGAAGATGTCTACATTTACTTGATAACTCAATAATAACTATAATCTAATCAATCACTATGTGGCAACACATCGACACATATTTGTAGAATAAATCTCAACAATAATCTATCCATCAATACTTAATTAAACAAGCTCCAAAAAGAAGTTAGTGGAACTCTCCATTCAACCAACAGCAACAACAAAATTGAAGAAAAAAAAAGTAAAAATTGCAGTTCTATCTTAGGAAAATAGTTCGACAAAAGATAATATATTGATCGAACTCTAAATGGTAGATAATAAGATCGTTAGAACAGACTTGGAACCAGTCAGCATTTTTTGGATTGGATCGGCCGGCCCAAATTTCTGACTTGACCGGCGAAAGATTGATGCGCTGCATGTATCAAATTCCCAATAAACTCTATCAGGAAACAGTTTGTCATTTCAGTTCTACGAATACATACAATATCGAACTGTTAAAATTCTTGGAGGATCTAATGATTAGCAATAACTTCTATTTTAGTCTGTCACATATAATATGATAGTATGAAGGACGAACTAATATGTTTTTCAAAAAATCTCGACTACAGACTCACAATAGCTAACATTCAATAACAGCTGAATTATCCTTGGGTTGTTTTTTCAAATAATCGATACGGTTTTTTTTTACAACTGATAGGTTTGTTCTATTTTTATTTGAAATATTTAGCTAGTGAATGAAGTTAAAAGATATTTCAATCTGCGAAAATAACTCTACTGTAGAGAGAAAGATAAGATGAATTAATACGTATCGCTTTTACATTAGAATTCCGATTTAAGTTTTATTAATATCTCACTATTATTGTGGTTGTATGATGACAACAGTTAGAAAGATCTTTGTAATAGAACTAATTCTTTTAAAATTCCCTATAAAAGCATTAACTAAGTACAAGGAGCTGTTCAGATTTTATGAATTTGGCTGAAATTACTCCAGAAAAATGAGTCGGAAATTTCAACATGAATGATGTTTAATCTCGATTGACATCAACTTGTAAAATTCGACTGATTTTTCGTGATCATAATAAATTCATTCAACATGATGGAAAACTCTGACCGTCGAATAAGAAAGTGTTGATCACTATTTAGAGTTGAAATCTGAATATTATTGAAATTTTGTCATTGGAAAACTTTCACGTTCATATCCCTGATCATTTATCCTGTAAAAATCTTTAAAAAAAAACAAGGAAAACAAGTAAGGTTTAGTGCCAAAAAAAGCTCTAATCAAGATCGGTGAAGAGCAGCCGATCCTGTTTCAAGTCTGTGATATACTAGCAATTTCTAATCTAGCAAAGATAAACAATAAATACATCAAAAGAGAAAGAAAATTATTCAATAAATATAAAATTGATTATTGAAGATAGAAATCTTTTTTGTTCCTAATTTAAATGTAAGAGTACAGTATAAAGTAGAAATGTACCATAGTTTATTGGTTTGAAACAAATAAACAATAAGATTCGAGACTATAGTTCTGATTTCATATAATGTCTTTCTCATCTCTCATACTTTTATTTTTAATTATCAATATGATATTATTATCTGTTATAAAGTATAACATTATAGAACAAGGATACATGATACCCTAATAAATGACAAAAAAAAACGGTAAAAACTGACCGATCTCAAAACTTCTACCGGATCGGACCGGCAGGTTCGGTTTTAAGTCTTCGTTAGAATATCTAGATAAAATATCGGATAATGTAATCGAACTAATGGTTGTTTCTAGTGGAAGGTAAAGAGTGATTGTACAATAAATTGTTTATTAATGTATTTTGTTAATTATTGAATCATTGATGAATCGTTAAATTCAACTTGAATTATTTATATTGTATTAATAAAGAAACAAGATTTTTTAAAGATTTTATCTTTAAATCTAAAATATAAATCTCAAATGAATTTATCTTCATTTGAATTTATTTATGAAAAATTATTTTGTTCGAAACAAAATCTTATAATAAATAATTTCTTTCTTTTTCTTTTTCTTTTTCTTTTATATTAATTTAATAAAATTTTGATGCATAAGAAAAAAACCAAAAGCGACAAAAAAAATATTCTTATAGAAAAAAAATGCATTTTTATTCATTTAATCAATTAATAAATAGAAATTTTCTTTATAATTAAACTTCTTAATAAATTGAAAAAAAAAATAATATTTAATTATTGAAGTTAGTTTTCTTAATAAATATAATATGATCGAAAAATATTTTAATTAAAAAAGTAAATATTATTCATAGATCAATATTGATTTAAATTAATAGATAAAAATAATAGTTATTTGTTTTTATTGTTCAATGATATATATATATATATATTGATTGATTTAAATAAAGATTCAATAATAAATTTTTGTAATGAAAATTGTTAACGAGTAGTAATATGTATATATATATGATTGAATGCTAGACTCGTTCATTCATATTGATATAAAAGCGAAATTGTTTGATCATAGTTCATATAAAATAAGCAATTTATGTCAATGAGAAGAAGAAAAAAAAAACAACGAACTATTGAAAACAGAAGCCGAACAGAGAAATAATTTCAATTATTTTTATGTATTCTTTATAAGTTATTACGTAAATTGTATTGATTAGAAATTAATATTAAAATTAAAAAGAAATTAAGTTTTCATATTTTTTTATTTTTGAAAAGAAAAAGAAAAAGAAAAAAATTTTTAAAATAAAATGAATGAGATAATATATGCATGTCTACACAAATCGAACTTGACTTAAAATGACGAAGATTAATATATGTGAACAACGAACTGTTAACGTTCATATATGTGTGACACTTATTGATCATCTTTCGCACAGGTTTTTTTCTCTCATCATTCAGCACATTTGTTCTCTTATGTAAACTAACAAAACGAACGTGTCCAAGTCATTAAGGGAGACATGTTAATGTCTATCAATGTCTCTTTACGCAAGATCGCTCTTTAATCAATAACTACAATCTTTATTTTATTTTCTTTTCTTTTCGTTTTTTCTTCATGTTCAATCTGTCACCATTTTCACTTTTTTTTTTATATAAATCGTTTTTTTTTCTTCTTTATATTCTTATTATAATAATGATTACACAAGATCTATGAGTGCCATTTGATCGTTTGTATATATATATATATATGTATGTAGGTCGTTTTGTATGGTCGTTTTTTGTTTCAAGTATAGGGTGACTAAAAGCAAGATATATAGATGATATAGGGAGTTGTCGCATTCAATCATTTCATTAATAGACCAAACGACGACAAGTTCTCCTCTTATTTTGCATTATTGTTTTACCTATAAGAGAAGTAACAAAAGATTATTGAATATGAATCAGTTTTTCGAATAATCCTTATATAGGAATATGTCGGATGTTTAAAATGAATATAATATCTAATAAATAGTTATTATTATAAGAGGTTTTTTCTGTTAATCACTAATTAAGTAAAAGAAAAGAACATGAAATAAAATAAAAAGGAGTAAAAATGTCGATTTCAATAATAAGAGAATTGAATACAAAGGTGATTGATAATAAAAAAAGAAGAAGAAAAAAAAGAAAAAGAAAAAGAAAAAAGAAAAAAGTCAGTTGGTATAATGATTAAAATAAGGATTATATGTGGTTGAATAAAATTGTCGAGTTATTGGATTATGTTGAATATGAATATATTTGTGATAAGGATTAATTGAATAATAAACATATGGATATTTCGTTCGATAAATTGATTTATTATATAAATTTATTGTTCGATATGAATTAACATCTTTTAAAGATTTAAAACGATTTGATTGTACATTTATTTTATCTTCTCTTTCATTTTGTTGATTATTTAATATAGATTTATTTTTAATTAAATTTTTTTGACGACAAATTTTATTTCCAATATGATCAGCTAATGAATAAATAATAAACATAAATAATAGAAAAGAAAATATAATTGATATTAATGATAATGGTGAAGATTTAAAATTTTTAAATAAAATAATATCATTTTCAATAAATGATTTATTTTTATTTGTTTTTTCTGATGTTAATAATTTAACAATAAATGGTATATTATCATTGTAATTATCATTCAATTTTGTTTTATTTAATAATAATGATATACATGAATAATAAATAGTTATATATTGTCCATATAAACCATTTAAACTTGAACATGGTTCATAAATTTTCAAACAAGTTCTATCAATTGAACAAGAATTTTTCTCATTACAATTTATATTTGAATATTTTGTTATACGACGTGAACAATTTGTTTGATATTTACAACAATTATATTCTGATGAACAATATTCATTTGAATTATAATATATTTCAATTAAATTAAGACGGATTATTTCATTTTGACGACAATATATATTTAGTTTATCAGTTTTACTTAATGAACAACATGTATCAATAAAATATTCATTTGATATTAATGAATTATCATTATTTAACATTAATATTAATGAGGATTTTAACAAATAAATAAACAATACCAAACTTTTCTTACTCATTGACAATAATCAAATAAGACATACTCGACAGTATTTATACCTATATGATATAAAACAGATATTCAATTTATGAAAAAAAAAAAAAAGAGCTATAAATGATTTGTTCTTATCATAATACTCTTTTAGTTGTATTAGTATAAATGAATGATAGATAGACAGACAAATGACTAAGAGAAAGAACGAACTATAAACACAATAAAAAAAAAAGAAAAAAAGAAAAAAAAAACGAATTTTGGTTGAGTTTATTTGAACGTTGATCAAAATTGTAAAAGATTTAAGATTAATAAATGCATATATTTATTGTCAAGATAAAGAGAAGAAGAAAAAAAGTTCAACAAAATAAAATAGAATAAATATTGAATTCAAGGAAAAAAAAAATCTAAGGACAGTTCATATTTATCCACTTTTATGTTTAATCAAAGAAAAAGTTCTTTTTCTTTTTCTTTTTCGTTTTTTTAAAATCTAAACCACTTTAAAAATCAATCGATATTATTTATTCATATTCTTATTTCAATATAATTATTATTTAAAATATTTAATACTAATTAAATAAGATAGATAGATTATTTATCTTTATATTAAAATCATATTGATAAGTGATATTAACTATATTATTTTTCAATTGAATATATATTAATAAAATCGAATATATTTGTCTAACAATTCTATTCATATATGGAGATTTTATATAATATAATGAGAAAAAAAAAAAAAGTTCTATGTTCAAATGTTATCGGTTAACATATAGAATGATAAGAAATCAATGATAATATTTAGTTAAACGAAACTATTTTATATGATAATATCAAAGTAATATATATGATTTAAGTTAATTCAGTATAATGGATTTTATCATTAATTATATTTATCAATAGATATATCTTACCTTATGTTATTTGTTAGACCGTTTTTTTTGTTTTATTTTTCTTTATATTCAATTTTGATTCATATTGAAAACAATTTTTTGTTATTTTTATTTTTTGTTAAATAAATTAATTTTTAAATAATAATCCTATTATTTATTTAAAAATAATTTAATAATCTTAAAACAATTCAAAAAAAGTAAACAATATATATTTATATAAAAGAATTTTGTTTATTATTTATTACTATAGAACTAAAACGAAAAAGATCTATGCTCTTACTCATTTATATTGAATGGCTCGTGCCTATATATATTATATATACATCATACATATATTGACGAGAGAAAGTTGTATAATGCATAGTGCACCCCATCGTTTTCTCTCATGTGTTTTTTTTGTGTTCTTTATTCTTTCGTTTTTTGTGAGACATTCTCCAATTCATATTGTTGTAACAACTGAATAGAATAAAACAATGATCAATGATAACGACGAGAACGATAGTAATTAAACAAAAAAAATGAATAAACATTATTCTGAATACTATTTTCAAGATAATTTAAATAAAAAAAAGTCATTTAAAATAATAATTTTGTTTTCTAATATTCAATATATGTTATCGTTTAATTTATTAAATAAATTTAATATCATCTTATAGATAGATATTCATTGATTATTAATTTATATTGTTTTATCTTATGTTTTATTCAAATAAACAAATAAATTATATTATTATTTATCAATAAAAAATAATAATCATTATCATTATCATTTATTTTAATAATTATATGGAAAACTAAATAAAAATAAAAACGACGAATGTATATATATATATTTGATAATAATTGATATTGAAATGTTTAAATATATATATATATATATTGATTTAAGACAATAGAAATTTATTTTATTTAATTATTTATATTAATTAATAAAGATTTATTTATAAAATTCTTTTAGTTGTTTTGTTATTGATATAAATAATGATGATTAAATAAATAAAATTTTCAATATAGTTTCTTCAATGACCTTTATAAAACTATTTAAATAAAGTTCATAACTTATATTGAATTAAATCATATCTATACCTATTTCTACTAATCTCAATGTCAAGTACCGACAATTAACAGTACATTTTACTAGAAAAAAAAACGTTTTCACATTGCGTTGACTACCTTTATTTACAAAAGTGTAAGAAGCTTAAATAAATGTAAATGAGAAAGTGTGTAAACGAATCTAATCTGTTAAAGACATATGATTTGTCTGAATATCACATCGATTTATCTATTCACCAGACAGACATTAAACACATTTACTCATATATCGAATATAATTAATAAAAAAAAAAAATATTTACTTGATTTAACAATAAATAAATATATGCAAAACAAAAATAAAAAATCATATTCAATAAAATATATTGATAACTCGATATTATTTATTGAAAGATAATATTTATTTTGTTTAATTGAATATATAAACAGAAACGAAACCAATGAAAGTATTCTTAATAAATAGTGTTAGATTTGAAAAGGTGTTATGTCATTTAATAAAACAATCTTCAATATTCTTTTGTTATCTTTAAGAAAAAAAAAAAAACTTCAATAGAGATTTAAACAATTGAAATCGAAGGATAAGTGAGACTTAACAATTGAATAGAGAATAGAAAAAAGAAAAAAAAAGAAAAAAAAAAACGAATAGTATATTTCTAGTTTATTGATTATGTAAATTTAGTTTTCAATCTATTATATAATCATTATTCGAATTTATTATTTTGACATTTTTCTTTTATTATTTTAATAACAATATCAATAATATTAATATGAAAATAAATTTAATTAAATTATTAATAAAAATATCTGATTAAATATAAATAAAACAATTTAATATATTAAATATAAATGATGAGTATTTAATTTATTATCAAATTAATAAATATTATTTAATATAGATATTTATTGGTGGAAAATAAATCGAAATAATTATTTTACTAATTATTGATTTAGTCTAAAACATATTTTATATACAAAAATATTCCACCTTCATTTTCATTAGACTTTTTTTAAAAAATGATATTTAATATATTTATAATCAACAAATTTCTTGAAACTTCTATCGCTGTTTTTTTTAATATGTTTATTGATTGTTAATTAACATTTAGGAATTTTAATAAATTTTGATTTTTTAATAATTCAAACGAGACAATTAAATGAACATAAAATAATTATCATAGATGAATTATGTAAGGGAAACATTTTTTTTTTTCTTTCAAATTTATTCTATGATGAATTTTACATTAGTTTTTGAACAATTATTCAATTCATCATTAAGAATAAATAATATGAAAAGCTAACTGAAAGAATTATTTTAGTTAATATTTCGTATATATATATATATGTATATTATTTCTAACTATTTAATTTAATTTATGTTTATTTTAATTATAAATATAAGTAAATTTATTTTCTTAAATTAATATATTGATATGAATATATATTGAATTATTGTTAAGTAGTTATAATCTTGAAATAAAATTTGTTGATTATATTCAATGGATATTTATCAACAATCGAGAATATTCAATATTCCTACTTCCGAATGATTTCTCATAAAAATAGTCTTATACTTAAATATAAGATTGATTTTAACAATTATTTTTTATTATGTTAAAATAATTAATTTAATTTAATCGAAATATAAAACAAAAACAAAATTTTCGAGTATTTATTAAATAGAATGAATTAAAAAAAAAAACAAAATAAAATAAAATAAAAAAACGTTAAACATCAAGTATAAGAACTTGTTTAATTATTGTTTTTTCCCAGTTCGGATTATAATTTAATGTATTTAATTGTTTATCTTTATTTATTTTATCTATTTGAGACGAATTGTTAATAATAATAGATTCAGTTTTTCTTTCATCTTGTTTAATAGAATTTAAATGAGTTAATTGAAATTTTTCGTTTGAATCGTCATTTTCATTATTTTCAATATCTTGATCATATTGATCATAATCATATGGATTTATAGTTGAACTTGAAGAAGAAGAAGAAGAAGAAGAAGAAGAAGAAGAAGCATGATTATATTCTGTAGTTGTTTTTGTTGTTCTATGATAATTTCTTGTTGAATGATTAATAGTAAATGGTTTTATTGTTGTTGTTTGAATAAAAGGATGATTTGTTGTTGAAGATTTTATTTGAAAATATTCTTGAATATAAATCTGATTATTTAATTTTTGATTTGAATCAAAATAAAATGATTTTTGTTTTGTTTTAGAATTGTCAAATCGAATTGGATGAGCATTTACATATAATATTGATATATAAGTTAAACAACTAATAAATAAATATAATTTATTATTGATTATTACTGACATTAAATTAATATTTGTTTAATCAAAAATAATATATATTATATTCAATATAAATATATACGTGTAAAATCTTGATTAAATTGACAATTATAACAACAATAAATTCTATTCGATGAATAAACTAGTTAGTTTTTCTATAATTGATTATAGATATGAATGAAATGAAATGAAAATACATAAATACTTGATAACGCTTGAATTATGATGAATATAACCTGATATAATCGATAAATATAAATCATGCATTAAATCGAATGTTTTTTTTTTTTCGTAAAAATAAATTAAAAAAATCATTTTGCAAGGAAATAAAGAAAATAAATAAACGACTGAAACAAATAAGTATTTAACCGTTTAATATGATAAAATAAATTTCATTTATTATAGTTTAAACATTTTTATTAATAATTAATTCAATCAAAAGTAATCTTTTGCTTTTTTTTCTTTTATTGTTTTTTTTTCAATTGAATTTAATTAAAAGAAACAAAAACGAATAGTATGAAAATAGAATTTAGATAAATAATCGTATGTGAATCGATGATCGATCTAATATTATTTTTCTCGATTTCAAATCGATATATTGTTTTTTTAATAATAAAAATCATTTTGCTCAATGTTTCTATTTCGACAATCGTATTCGTAGAAAATTTTGAATAAAATAATATTAATATAATTATTTATCGATAAATAGCTATTCAGGTACAATTATAATTATTAAAAAGTTAAATTCAATTTTAAAAATATATTCTTGATTAAATATCAAAATAAAAGTTAATAGAATATAAAGATGAATTAAAATAAATTTATTTATATTCAATATTCTATATATGAACTATAATAGATTATTTTCAAATGAACATTTTCGGGTTTTTTTTTAATGACATGAATATTTTCCATCAGACATATTTTTTACATAAATATATCTTTTTGAACAAGAAGAAAACATAGAGAAAAGTATTATTCGATTTTATTTATCGGATAAAAGAAAATTTATTGATTTTATGCGATATTGTTTGTATAATGATTGTCTGGAATTCTGTCTTGTTAATGTAAAAAAGAAAAAGAAAAACTGAATATATTTGATCGATTATGATGATTGAGAACAGGGTCAATCCGTGTGAGGTTTCTACCACTTTGTAGAAGAAGGATATTATGTGGCAATGTTCTGAAACAAAGGTTTCTTTTTTGCTTTTAATAGTCTAATTAGACGTATTATAGTCGAAAACGGTTTCAAGCAATCATTAAAACATTTTTGGACATATTAAATGTCGATAACCCGATTATTTTTTAGGAACAGTCGACACCGATAAAGAGCAATCCATAATAACTGATGATAAATTGTTAATCATATATTTCATAGTTTCTGTTGACATAGAGAGGTTAAATTTTTATCACATATATATATCTAATCAAGATCTTTTATTTCTGAAATTTTCAACTCTATAGATTAAACTAATGGTGAAATACATCAAGTTTGCACTCGAGTTTTTCAATAATTTAAGTGCAAAACTTCATGTATTTCAGTCTTGTCGATGTATTTTACTATTAGCTTTATCTAGAGAGTTGAAAAACTATGAAAAATATGATTAAGAATTAATTATAGGACACTCTTTATCTGTGTGATGTCCTCCTAAAAAATGATTTGATTCTCCACACTTAATATGTCCAAAAAGTTTTTAATTGTTGTCTCAGATCGTTTCCTCCTATGATACATTTAACTAGTCTATTAAAAATGAAAAATAAAATATTTTTCCGCAAAAGTGGTAGAAATCCCACGGATTCAGCCAATAGTTAAAGAGAAACAGAGATAATTAATCCTATTTTTCTATGGCTTTAATGTTAGTTTTATTATTGTGTAGATTTTATTTATTGCGTGTTTAGTCATAAAAGAATCTTTCTTTAAGTTCTTCAGTTGATCAAATAAATTTGTCAATATAAAAAAAAACAAAAAAAAAAAAAGAAAATTGATCGTGAAAAAAAAGTTTTGATAATCAGTTCAATTAGATTTGACAGAGATTTGTTAATATCAAAAAAAAAAGAAAAGATTTAAATGATAAATAAATAAATATATTGTAAAAAGAAAAAAATATTGTTTAAAGATCAATATTTAGTTGATGAGAATAAATTTATGTAATAAATGATTTTTTTTCAAATTGATTTTGATTCGATGATAATAAATGTCTATTAGAATTGTTTCTAACAGTTTCTTGTAATGTTTGTATAAGTAATGGTGGAGAATAATTAGTTAAATATCTATATTGATTATAAAATTGTTCATTTTTTCTTGTTGATAAAAAATTAAATGCATTTGATTTTAAATTTGGTTTTATAGTTGAACCTTTTTTCATATATGAATATTTTGATGATGTATCAAATTTTTCAAATGAACTTTGTTTAAATACAGGATTAGATGATTGAGGAGCAGGAGTTTCACTTAATAATAAACGTTTATATTTATTTGATTGATATTTTTGAGAAAAATCTTTTAAATTTTTAAAATAAAATGGTCTTTCACCAGCATTTTGACTAAGTGATGATGATAAACGATCAAAATATTCATCATCAGATATAATTGATGAATTAAATTCATTTGAATTTGAATTTGAATTTTTATTTGTTATTTGAATTTGTTGATTATTAACCATTTTTAATAAATCATCATCACTTACATTTTCTTCATTTTTAATAAAACGTCTTAAAGCTAATGCTGATAAACGTTGTTGCATTAAATTAGCTGGTAAACGTTCTGGTGATAAATTTGCTCGTGTTTTAATTTCAATACAATCTGAACATAATTGTGGTCCAAGTAGTGCACATGTTTCACGATCAATAGGATTTGTTGTTGATGAATAAGCTCTATGACATCTTTGATCAACAGGTGTACTTGGTGGACGAACTATTAAATCAGCTTTTAAAGATAAAAGTGTACCTGATGATGTTCGACGTTCAGATAAATAATCTTTATCATCTTTTTGAATAGTTGTTGTTACTGATTGATAACTATTTGAATTAAATTCATTTAATGAAGAAGATATTTTATTTATTGTTGATGTAGATTTAACAGATGTAGCTGAAGCTATTTTATTTGAACTTGAACGACGATTATTTGACAATTTCTATATTGATTATTTTAAATATTATTTATTTAAATAGAAAAACAACAAAAATAAAAATAAAAACCTGTTTAATTGATTCATCTTCAAATGATTTCGTTGGTGATTTAAGAAAAATTCTTGGAATATGTTGACCTTGTGTTGCTGTACTTCCACGTACAACTCTTATTGTATCATTTTTATTTGTTTTATTAGTATAATTATCATAATCAATATAATTATTAATATAATTATTACGATTAGCAGCCGATGCTCGTAATTTTTGTAAATACCATCGAGCATTTATTTTACCTGATTTTGTTCTACCTCGTGGAACATCAGATTGTACCATCACTTTTACTTCTTTTTACAATTATTTCTTTGCAAAACTAAACGATCATATTTCTTTTTCTCTTTTTCTTTTTTTTCTTTTTTTTTCTTTTTTTCTTTTACTTTTTCTTCTTTTCACTTAAACATATATATTCTTATTCGTTCAGTGTTCGTTTAACTAATGATTACATTCTATAAAAAAAAAACATTTTTGAGAAGCCGAAAAAAGAAACAGAAAGAAATGAAGAGGAGAATACTATTAGAAAGAAAAGCAAATCAAGTTGAAG
This sequence comes from Rotaria sp. Silwood1, assembly GCA_905250075.1. NCBI lineage: Eukaryota > Metazoa > Rotifera > Eurotatoria > Philodinida > Philodinidae > Rotaria > Rotaria sp. Silwood1. The sequence goes on from CAJNOP010000429.1 coordinate 77,766, forward strand.
TGATATACATATATACAAGTTAAATTTGTTTTAACAACGATGATTTCATTCTTATTTCTTTTTTCTTTTTTCTTATTTCTTTTTTTAACAAATATTGTTATATCAGCTATTCAACGAATAATAATCGATCATTTATTTTTATTTTTATTTTTCTTTCATAAAAACTACCCGATTAGAAAAAGAAAATAATTTGTAGAGAATTGAAGTTAAATGAAACAAAACAATGATTGTAAAAGTTCGAAGAAGATATTATTCTTGAATATGAATATGTTTCGATTAAAGAAGATTTTTTGTTTTGTTTTTTTGAATAGATTAAAAATAAAGTTAAAATAATTTAAACTATTATTTTCAATTGAAAATAGTTTAATTCAATTAAAAGAATTCTTGATAAATATATTAAAATAAATAATTTTATTTTTAACTGACTATATTAGTTATATATATATATATTAATAATCGATATTTATTTATTTATTTAAAAAAAATAACTGTTGATTAAACTGTGATTGAACTTTTAAAATAAAAATAATTTTCAAGATTATATTCTTGATATTGTTTATTCTATAAAATATTCTATTAAGAATAATTCAAATTAATTTTATTTAATAATTAATAAATTTTTTTCTGTTGATGAATTAACTAGAATTATAATAAGGTTTAGAATTCGAAATAACATTTATCTTTTAATGAGAAAAATGTCCAAATTTGACATTGATAGTTTTCTAATGGCCTTGATTCTTTTTTTGTGTGTGTTTGTGTGTTTGTTTGTTAAATAAAATAAAATTTGATTAACAATCGAATAAACAAAGTTGAATATCGATTATGTTAGCAAATATAATTTATTCATATTTATATTGAAACATGTCAAACATTAAATAAATATATATTTTTATAATACATTTTAACTTTAAATTATCATTTTAATTATTTTCAATAAATTTATAAAATATTAAATTAATGAAAATTTAACAAAATAAATTCATTTTATAGAATTATATTTTAAATTCTTTCAATCATTTTCTTTTTTAAATTAGACTTAATCATATTTGTTTGTTTCTTACATTATTTTAAGAAATAGAATAAAATAAATATAATTTATTATTTATGTTAATAACATCGATCAAATTGATTGAAATTTTTAAAAACCTTGATTAAATCATTCATTTTATTATGAAAAACAAACAAATTATATTCATCTCACTTTTTTTATTATTCGATTTTGAAAATTTTTATTTATAAAATATTAATTAAATATTATATTTAAATAGGTCTCAATCACTCCTTAACACATTTTGTTCCTATTCAATAGAAAACAAATTATTTAGAAAATCAACCAATAACTTTTTAGTGAATGACAACAATCGTAACTATATTTAACTACCATTTATCTCATTGTATAGAACGGAAAAGTAGCAAAATATCGAAAGACAGGACGTCAAACGAAAAAATATTGAAAGTTATCAATGTAGAAAAACAAAATGACAAAAGTGAGGATTTCGAAGTGTATGAGTATAAAGTGAAGATGTGCGTGTCATTGTAGCTTTTGCGGTGACTACAGCCTTGACTGCGAGTGAAAAGCAGACCCATATACCCACCCACTGTCACATCCTGCACGATCACAATCACACTAGACCCACTTAAATCCATACCAGAACCTACAGACTGCTACAGCTAATACCTAAAATACTACGAACAACGCTAATGTGCTATAGAGAGCAACTGAAAAAGTAGAAGTAGTATTTTCAGGTAGCCCCTCCCTAACAGTTATTGATAGCATATTCAGATAGTTTTGAAAAACTTACCTTGACTAGATCTATTAGAATTAAAAATAATCTAAACATAATTCTTTCACTTTGACATTAATTAACTCCAATGGCAAAAATGCTCAAACATCTGTGTTACTGGTTAAGGACAGGGCAAAACCATAAGTCTTTGCAATAAATAATGATAATGATAATTCTAATACAATACTCTTATGCTTATTCCGCATCGACACCTGACAGCTACACCAAATCCAGGGCTGCATTACGTCCACATCTACACCACATTCCCATCACACCTTTCTTCGACAACATTTAGACGGCAATCATTTTAAATTTTTTCGTCATTTTCTATTTCGACATTTTTCTTCGACAAAATACTTTTCACTATTTTTATTTGTCGACAATCTTTTTTTCGACGTTTTCTCATTCGATATTTAATTACCAAACCGTATATAACATGCATAAGTGATATTATTTCATTGTTTAAATCATGATTAATTCATCTTAATTATTTCAGATATCTAAAGATTATTTTAATATTTTGTCTCAGTTAAACAAGTTTAAAATATGTCAAACTAGAGAGATGTTCATAAATAATAATAAAAGAATGAATAAATTAATAATTAATTAATTCTTTTATTATATTAATTATAGAAATATTCAATATTAGTCAAATATAAATAAAACAATTCAACAATAACAGAATAACATTTTTCTAGATAATGACACCAATGTATTATCAATGATTATTAGAAAGAAACTCTCAAATATTGTTATCATAAATATAGAGACTATTTAAATCTATTATCAGTAAAAATATCATTGACTTTCCAAAATTTCAAATATTTGATTTGTTTTTTAGAATGGAGGAGAAACTATAGCATTTTAATATAGGGAAAAACCGTAGCTGCATAAAAAAAACTCTTCAATATGAATGTAACTTAGTTTTAGATAAACTTAAATAATATGAAATTATTTATTACCAAGCATAACTCTTCATTGAATAAAAAATTCAAGATATAATAATATGTCACAGAATAAAATTACTTTTTTCTAACGTTTATAATAATCAACCTTGAAGAACTTAACATTTCAAATAATCGCGATAAAAATTCATCGTTTGTCTTATATATTAATATTAGAAAGATTTATTGTTATCATTTGACTATATCTATTTGACTCTGACAACGAAATAATATTAGAACTTCAATCGATTTTTCAAGGAAGAAAAATCCTAGAACTATGCATAAAACTATACGTTTATGATTAAATTAGTTAATAAATATGTTTTTGAATAGTTGTTGACATATTTGAGTATCTGTCTCGAGTATTATTTTTATTATAAAGACATTTTTGTTGAAATAGTTTATTTAAGAAGTTCTTTTTATTTATTATTTAACAATTTCTTTTTTTTGGCGCGAGTACGATGAAAATTGATCAAAGAAAAATAGAATTCTTATTGAAAACAATCACCAATTCATTTATTAAAATCAATTCAACAAAATAAAACGATAAGTTTTTTTTTTGTTTTCATTTATTCTTTATTAAATAAAATTGTTGAAAATAATAAAGATAATATGAAAAGTGTATTAAATATCCTCAGTTAAATTTGAATGCATTATAATAAATGCATCTGTTTCATTAGAATTCAAAGTGAGCTGGGTTAAATTAAAACATCATTGGATAATAACACTTTTTATTCTTATTTAAGCATTTTGTTGATTAATTTTTTTTTTAAACATATTATATTTATATTTTATTTAGGATTTTCGGTAGTAATTAACGTTTCAATAGAGCATCTTCACTCTACACACAGTAAACCCATCTGAAAATCCTATATATCCTGTTATGTTTATTAAATAAATTAGGAGGAGGATAAAGAATATTCATTCTGAATAAAACAAGACCAATACAATACAATGATGAGATTATGTCGGATAAACAAACAAACAAAGAATAATTGTTGTAAATATATATGAACGTTGTTAAGTAGAGGATAGAAGAGGTCGCTTTAGTTATATTAATATATAAAAATAATTTTTTTTATTATTTTATTTAAAATAAAGATAGTTTAGAAAATAAAATCGAATTTGATGAAAATTCGATAAAGACATAATTAATTATTGTTAAAAATGAAAATTTTAGAGTGTTTATCAAGAAAAAGTCAAAGCCCATACTGTAAAAACAATGACAATTTTATATTTTGTAGAAGATAGTTTACGTATTATCTCTCTCTGTTAAGAGGGAGGTCCATGGAAAAACCGACCAATTTAAACAGACGTCTGCATATGAAAATTTTGTTTTTTCGAATCAAGTTATATCATTTGAAAGCTTGTGAAAAGTTATTCTTAAATCTCAGTTTTTAGATCTTTCTGAAAATCCTATAAAGATATATATAAAGATATCTTTGAACTCACCATAAGATATTATCTTAGAAATTTGACAAATTTTCAACAATTTGATTTCGCACTTCACGACAACATATTTTACTATTGAACATTACACTTTTTTACTATTGTTTAATGTATCTTTGATTAGACCTATTAAATACATTATCATAAAACAAGATTCTTAAGTATAAACCGTACCTCTAATATGCTCTTTTTTTTTTACTAACGAGGGAACGTTCCCAAGTGATTAAAAGCTTTTGAGCTCATATGTTGCCCATTAGGTAGGGAACCACTAGCTTAGAGAAACCTCCAACGGATTCGTGCCCATATTGAGATTTGACAGAGACATCGAATTTTTAGTGGATTATTCCTGCTGGACCCTAGTTCTACAGCAAAATCATATTTTCGAATTTCGATCTGAAACTTTGCCCAAATGAAGGCTCCGATTAGAGTAACTTATATAGAAAATTTCAGAATTTTTGGACATTGCATTTCCAAGATATCAATTTTTGAAAATATAGGCACTTTTCTATAGATAACATGGATACTTTGAAAGATTGATACCTTGGAGATGCAATGTCCCAAAATTCTGAAATTTTTTATACAAGCTACTCTGACCGAGGCCTCCATGTGGGCAAAGTTTCAGGTCGAAATTCGAAAATATGATTTTGCTGTAGAACTAGGGTCCAGCAGGAATAATCCACTAAAAATTAGATATCTCTGTCAAATCTCAACATGGGCACGAATCCTTTGGAGGTTTCTCTAATCTGGTGGTCCCCTACCTAATGGGTAACATATGAGCTCAAAAGCTTTTAATCACTTGGGAACGTTCCCTCGTAAGAAAGAGCAAATAAAAAATTAATTTGTTTTTGTTTATTTTTACGGTAAAAGTATATGTGTTATAGAATAGATCAAAAGTGATGATGATGGTGAATATCATCATCATGATCAGTCAAATATCTATTAAGTTTATTTTGTTGATCAAAGCATATTTAATTATTGAGATTGATTCGAAAAACAGACTAAATTTAGATGATAGATTGAAGTTAAAATAAATGAAAAAAGTTGAAATAGTTCAATTTAAAAAAAAAAGATTGTTATTTTCTGTGAGGAGATTCGATTTATAAAATAATCGTTCGATCAAGAATAATATCAAATTTTATTGTCTTTATTTAAAAGAAAAAAAAAAAAAAACTTTTTCGAAAAAATAAACAAAATAGATAATGAAAATAGTTAATATGATATTTAATATAATTTTTTTTCTAATAACAATCTCAATAACATATTTTTAATTTAATTTGACTTTTTTTTATATATTTGTATAGTATTTAAATAGAATTAGTTTATTTGACATTGTTTACTTTATCATAAAAGATAATTGAAAAGTTTATTTAAAAAAAAATTAAAAAACTAATGCTCAAAGCAGTTTTTATTTGATAAATAATATGTTTTTGACTTAAATCTTAATAAATAACAAATGAAAATAATCAATAAAATAAAAACTAATAAACTAAAATAAAAATAAAAATTGATTTGTTAATAATTAAAAAAAGAAAATTTTTATTGATCCACACCGAGTTGATTTAAAGTCTTCGGAATAAATATGATATTGATTATATCGTTGAATATATTTGGTAATTAATCTTGATAAAATAGCTTCAATATTTAGTTCATCTCGTTCAAAATAACAACCAATTTCGATTTTTTTTAATTTACGTAATTTACTTTTTAATAATTCATCTAAAACATCACAAACAGAAACCGGACGATGTTTATGATGACAACGATTATCAATATATGATCGAATTGGTCCTTCATCATTTGTTAAAAGAGTTTTTAATACTAAATGACGAATATTTGGAAAAGCATAAATTATTTGATGAAGATAATGTCGTTGAAATGAATAAAGATGTAATTCTGATAATTGATCAATATAATTATTATTTGTTTCTTCTAATAAACAATTTAATAATGTTTGATTTATAATTAATTTATTTAAATTTGGTAAAAGATGAATAAATGCTGTTTGATTTTTACAACTATTATCAAATATAACTGTTCGAATTGAATTAATTAAATAACGAGATCGATGATATAAGGATTTCGAAGATAAATATTCAGCTGTTGATGATGAAAAACGAATTGATTCTAGTGAAGGAAATGATTGTCGAAGATAAATTAACAACTTATCGGTTATTGAACATAATAAATCAACATGTTTTACATAAATCATAGGAAAATCTTTTTCATTTTCACAAATATTATTCGATTCTAAAAAGAAATTTTACTTTATTTACATAATACATATTCAAATAAAACTAGTTTCTATTTGAATTATTTACTATAAAACTATCTATTTTTCATATATTATATTAAATCTATATATTCATCAATTATCAACAAATTGGATAAGTAATTAGTAGGTGACAAAAATTTTCCCATAAGAAAATAAAACGATAATTAAATAGTTGATCTCTTAAAATAGTATGCCCTGGATAATTAATTCAAATAAGAAATAAATTCATTTTATTTTTAAAATATTGAAGAAAATTTTTCGAAATATGAAAAAAAAACAATCGAATAGAATAATTGAAATCAATGTTTAATATAATAAATATGTAAACTTACTTTGAAATGTTGTTTTAATTCCATGAATAAAATATTCATTTATACATTGATCAATACGTTGAAATTTAAATGGTAATGTAAATAAAAAATGCATATCAGTTAATTGATTTGTATATGAAGCAAAATTCCATTTAAATGAACGAAATTGATCCATTGATTTAATTTCATATCCACCATAAGATTGAATAAAAAAATCAAATTCTTCTAATTTAGGTAAATAATTAAATAAATTATTTTCTAAACGAGATCCATCGATTATTGTATTTATACATCCAATTATATAAAGACGAAGTTTTATTAAATTATTAAGTTGTTTAACTAATGATTCAATTATTGAATAATCTGTTACAAAATAAACAAGACCATTATTCGAATGAATTATATATGAAAAATCAATTAATTTATTTGAATAATAACAATTATTTGTTAAACAATTTTCTCTACAACTAAATACTATAGATATATAGGAAAGAATTATACTTTTTTTAAAATTAAAACTACCTATTAACATCATAATTAATAGTTGCATCAACTTTTTCAACAATTGGTAAACAATTTAATAATTCAATAAGATCAAAATGGTTTTTAAGATGAATTTGAACTTGTTTTAAATTTTGACAAATAATAAATGGCTTTTTCCATGTTAAAGCATTATGTTGAACTATTAAAATTTGTAAATATTCGAATATAAATTGTTCTTTTGAATGAAGATAATAATCATTTTCAAGTAGAAGATTTAATTTAATAAGTCGATTATTTGATGAAAATGTTAAATATTTAAATTGATAATCATTTAATTTTATTGAATGAATATCATTATTTATTTGTTTTTCTAAACAATAATATTTAAATACATTAGGATTTAATTTAGTTAAATCAACATGTTTCAATGTAAAACGATAATAAGTTTTTAAAAGATTATTTATTCGATAATTTAAATTTGAAAATGAATAAAGAATATCAATTATATTTAAATAATCAAATATCGATAAATATAATTCATTTGGAAAATTATCAAATCCACTTTTACCAGACATTTAGTTTATATTTATTGAAGAAATTTAATTTCGTTTCTTTTTTTTTAACTTCATCATTAATTCAATCACTTCTACTCAATTTAAGATTATTGTTGCTAAGCAATGACCCTCATTTTATTTACATCAATTATAAAGATATGTTTTATTGGTAAGACAAATGCTCATTTCAACTGTTTGTTGTATGTCATCTCAAACTAAATGACTTGGTTTTTTTTCATTCTTTTTATACTTTTATTTCATAGAACTCAACACATGTTCTTATCATAAGAATACAACATACATTAAAAAAGCATCAATAAGATTGGTTTTTTCTATAGATGATATACATCATGGTAAAAACTCAAAAGTCTTTCATATTGTCTTCTTCTTAGAGTCATCCGTGCTTGTCCAAATAGATACATTAATAAGAAATCGAAACAGTTTCCCCTTATTTGCAAATTCGATACCATTATTTGAAAGCATATTTTCTCAACATATATTCGTTATTATATTCAAATGAAATAATTTTCTTGTTCGTTCGTGCACTCATTTTTCTTGGCATATTACTCTTCTTTTTGGTTGTAGCGTCGTTTTTCGGTTTGAAGTTATTCAACTAATTTAACAAGAACATTAACAAACAGAATATCATGGCAATTATAGACGTTTTTATATGATCTTTTAGTAATCATCAAATATTTTTGCTTGACTGTTTTTTTTTACATCGTTCACATCTTATGCTTTTGAGAGAGAAAAAGAAATTGGAATTAAAATACAAGACATTTTAAATGTTCCACTTCAAACGGATGCAAATAATAATAAAAATATATTCATTCTATTATAACAACTTACCAATACATCTTCTATTTGTTACTATTTATAGATATGAATCATAATATTTGTCAGTAAAAGCACTCTAAGAGGACAAAACACATCTATCTAACATAAAAAAGAATAAACATAAAAAGTCATGCATATCGTGAAAATTATTTCTAACAATCATCAATGAATTGATTAACTGAGAAATAAAATTGGACAAATCACCTTAAAAGATGGTCTAGCAACTAACGAAAAGATTTCTAAATGAATAGTATTGAACACAAAACTTTTGAGAGTCGTTTTATTGAAGTGAAATGAGTCTAAATCATTGCTCTGTATTCAATCGTCTTTACTGTTTCTTTACTAGTAACACCAAACGACATATTTACAAGCCATACTATTAATAGTCTCACTAAATTTAAATCTATTCGTATCAAATCAACATTTTTCTCTAATTATTATTTACCTTAGTTGTTCTATTATCATAGAACACGTTCATCGAAAAGAAAAACCCTTTCAACATAGATGTACGGTTTCATCCATTTCTAGTTAACATTATATTTTATATATGACACGATATTCTAAGTCATTTATCATCTTCTAATGGAATGCTCATGCACCAAAAAATAATATTGTCGAGCTGCTATATGAAAGAATGTAAACATTTCTATGAAAAATAGTCCTTTATTAGTGATTTTTATTTTATTAAGCCAAACTAAGAAGCTTTTATTGATATATAAAGTGTACTTTTTCTTGAAATGGATTATTTGTTTCTATTCTTCATATTAATTAAATTTTCTCAAAAATTGATTAAAATGCTATAGATTTCTAGATAATTGTTTACTCTTTAAACTAATTATGGTTTAAGTAAAGAGTATGTCGCTGATCATGAAAATGATACAGCTTTTCCTGTGTCAAACTTCAAAAAAGAAGGAACTAGCCTCGAATTTTCCAAGAAAACCAGCAGATATCTTCACATGATGCCTCATATTGAAGCAGCATGAAAAACTATACGAAACTATATAGAGTCTTCGATCTAACACAAGAGGAAAAAGTGGATTTCGTCTATCTCGAATACGGTAGCATACGGTCAATATTTTCACAATACGTACAATATGCAGGAAGCGTTGCAGATGATGAGAACACAACTTGATAAAATCGAGGAAACGCGAAGTATATGGAATAAATAGAGAGCGACTTCGGTAAGCCAATGCTGATTAATAATTGAATTTAGCCTAACAAAGATCACAATTTTAATTACTCAATACCAAGTGATTCTATTTGTTGAACATTCACTCAATCTGTGCAAAATATTTGGTCGAGTGAAGGGGTATATGAGTCTGTTCACATAAGTCAAAACTGAACTTGCTTTCAACCAAAGTTGTTAGACTTTGTCCATAAAAGAAAATGATCACTTATCAGTGTTCTGTGAATACATACATCTCGTTAATCGATTATATTACAGAGCTAAAGTTCTAGCTGTGACAACACCTTATTGAATACCTCCTGTTGTAGAAAATATAGCTCTTTATATGATTCTTAAGACTCACAAATCAGTTCACAAATCATGATTTTGATCAAGAACACGATTTTGAGAAGGACCGATCTCCAAAAATACCTGATCAATGGAAGTCCGACTGGTATAGTTTTGAAGTACGTGTTCAGCACTACAAAGCTACGTAAAAATTGTCTTGAAACCTTGTAAGATGGCCCGTGTGGCCTTATTCAAAAATATCCAAAAAAGACGCATTCTCCATAGCAAACTATGCTCGAGTAACTCGAGTACTGCAGGGTAGCACCGGTTAAAAACAATTTTATAATATAGGTTACAGGATACGGACACCTTAATCTGTCAATCTACGATTAGTTTTATGTATTAGACAGCATCGACATACGGTGAACAAGAAAATGAACTGACAACTAATTTAAATTGATCTCAAAGCTATTCAAAAGAGATAAATATGTTACTAATATATTCTTTATACATATATAGCCAGTTAAATGTACATTTAATTTTCTAATTTTGAATTTTAGCTTATTCTTTTTTTCATCATCATCATCATTAATTGATCTCTCAAATATTACCATCAATATCAATTAGATTTTTCTGCCTGTGAAACATCATTTATGTCAAATTCAGAAAACGATTGTCTCAAAGTTCCTTTTGGAAGCATTTATCAGGCATTAAATGTTCGTGCAGCGTCGATTATGTAATGATATATTATCATATTCATTATAAAGTAGTCATTTATCAAAATCTGTAATGAAGCTAATGTAACAATTGATGATGAACCATCAATCACAGTTGCCTGTGCTAAATTTTGTTCCTTTGATATTCAACCTTTCAGTATTGTGATAGGTCGGGGATTTGCATCTTTATGCCAAAGTTTAATTGATCTCAGCTACCAGTATGGAAGCACTAAGCTTGGTCCAACTTCAGTAAGCTCATTTCTATCTGATGCAACTAATATCTCTCATATTGTTTTTCAAGTATTGAAGGAATATACAGAAAAGTTAAAGAATATCCTGAAGATTGATTCCAAAGGTGTAAAGTTTATTGGTATATTCACTATTCGAAAAATGAACAAAACGTTACCTATATGTTACGAACTTCAATATTTGAACAATTCAAAACAAATAATAATATGAAAAAGACATTTTTTCAATATTATCGAATTACGATATAGGTCCAAATGCATATCATATCGTGTATAGAGTCTATGGACTTTTTGATTTCAAACTGATGTTGCAACAAAAAAAGGACCCTTCATCTTTTTGAATGACGTAGGTCAAAGGGTCTAGCAGAAGAAGCCACTTTCCCACTGGACTGCACCGCAACCACTCACTACCGAAGCCCACACATCGCTATCGCGCGTCTAAAATAAATTTTTCCCGAAGCTACAACTTGCAAACAGCTACAGGATCTACACAATCAAACATTTTCTTGTTAGTCTTGCTTGTGGTTTGCATAAATGTTATATATATACAATTTTCTTTTGTATGATTTTTTTTTCTCTTTAGAAGAAAAGGTACATTTTCGCTGCATATGCTACTGCTTCAATTTAACTTTGGATAATGGCGTTAGTTTGTATCCGAACTTAGAATTGTTGATAAAATCGTGCCAAGATTTATGTGTTAATTTCAAGAGATGTGAAATGAATTAATTATTATCAACACGTCTGAAGCTAAACGTTGATACACGATGGAATTATATTCATGAAATATTGGAATTTATATCAGTAAATTTTCAACAATGTGAAGATCTCTTGCTCAACCGAAATGAAACATTTCACCTAAACGACATTAATCGAAAATCATTAGTCCAACAAACACAGCCAAACCCGCACAGCCATCGCCATAAACAATACCCTCGCTTGTATCTGTTTCGGAAATGATAATATAACATGAGTTGTATGATGACCTCTACTTTGTAGCCGATATAAAAAACAGTCAACTTCCACATGTGAAAACTTACTCAGGTCAAATATAGAGGCTCGTAAACGGCCATAAACGGTGTGAAAACGATGAAAAACGGCTACATTTACGATAATCGTTTACGATACAACGGAAAACGGCTAAATGATGTGATAAACGATAGCCGTTTACAATGGTCGTTTACGTACCACCGGAAAGGACGACCGTTACGACTATCGTTTTTCGCCGTTATTGCACCTTATTTCGTGTATTAATCAAAATCCCTTGTCCACGTGTCATAAAACAGATGAAAGCACATAGATTATCGTTTCTTTCTGAAATCTACTAAGAAAATTGGTTTATCTATCAAAACTGCAGTGATTACTATTTGAATATACAAGTTCTCACAAGGTCTTGTACTATCATATTAGGAACTTTTGAACTCTTCAACGTTGCTTAGAAATCAAAAGGTTTCCATTTTTACAGGATAAATATCGTCAAGAACAAGTGGAACGGTAATTATAAATCTAATAACTGTAAATGAGTTTTTTCATTCAGACCATTTCAATAAGAAATAATATGGTAAGTTAAAGTTTTATCGATATAATTTTCATTTTTATTTAGAGCACTTGAACAAGAAACAAAATGGTAAGTATAAATTTAATTACGACGTCGTGTTCTATGTACGGTCGTATTTCAGGAGTTCAGGAATATCGACGAAATACAATTGTAATATACACTGTAAACGCCAGATAGCGGGGTGTTTCAGACACGAAGCGAGGAGAAAACGGTGTCAATATGGCTCACCGTTATTCGTCGGAAACGGCATGAAACTCGGTCGTTTTCATTCCGGAGAAACTACATATAGAAATCTGATATGATGGATTATGGTCCCAAAACCGATCAAAAACGACCGTCGATTTTCGTCGTATATGACAGGAATTGAGCCGTTTTATAGGCTTTTCAGGCCTGATAAGACGCCGTTTTCGACGGTCGGAATGATCGACCCGGGATATATTTTCAATATTTCTGATTAATTTCCTATAGATTTTTCTATGAGCTAAGGATTCAACTTCTTACTTTGATATTTTGGAAAATCTTCTATATTCTTTTCCTGACAGTTTATAGCATGATGCACTTGAAATCTAACTGAAGGCATCCATACGAAGTGTAAGTACTCGTTTGGATATTCTAAATAACATAGTATTGTGTGACATATTATCTCGAAATAACAGTAGCATAAATTGACAAGTCAACACATCTCTTACAATTTGTGATGAATCTAGAGGCAGGTGTTGATGTCTGTAACAGTCTATGACAAATGGAGAAGTTTTTTGGCATAGATATTTCCATCATGACTAAAGTGACTTTATTGTGTTTCACAATTTAATTGCATAGACTTTGCGTTAAAAGCTTTTATATTTAATGTTACTTTTATCCATTCTTTGTTAACCCATCATATGTCTGCAAATTTTCTCTCATGGTGCGGAAATAAAGTTCAAGCACTAAATAATTCAGCAATAGTTTGCAAAATGATTGTTATTTCCCTTGGGTGCGTTCTGTACAGTGTTCTCATATATTTTGATTGATTTTAAATCAATGATTCAGTATATAATTTGCTTGATTATATGTTCGATGATCATTGAAAAATTTCAAATAAATAATTATCAAGATTATTGACGGATTCTCAGTAGACTCTTTATTGTAACTGGAATGTATTTATTGCTTTATTGAAAAGATTTCAACCAAGTAGCTGTTGATGGATTTCGAAAACTTGATCATTGCATTCGTATATCTATGCTACTATTATTGCTAGTTAACAATAAGGATCTTTCTAATCTCGAATTAAATATAAAAAGATTCCTACTTCGACCGTTGTGTAGTCAAGAAAGTTTTCGGAATTAATCAGTATGAATAAAAAAATACAAATATCATGCTCATATTTACTTGCGAAATAATTTAAATGTGGTGGTTTCGTCTAAGAAAACGCATTCTTCAATGTTAGTGAAATCAAGAAATGGATATATTGGATCGTTATTAGGCTTTAGAAAATCATCGGATCTATTGAATATCAACAATTTCATCGGAAAAACTTTAGCAGTTATATTTTTGATATTTTCTGCAGTTTGCAGACTCTTACAAAATTTGAACTTTAAAGTAAAAGGTTACAAAAAAATTGAAAATATTAAGTATATGCATAGCTGATACATCTATGTTAGGTTTTTATTGTTGAACGCATTATAATCTCGTATGAATATACTACAATGATGGATCTACCTGATATTTTGATTATATTCAAAATTTATCGGGTAAGTTTCTACTCATTGTGTCGTAAATACTTTTCAGACTATCTTCGCATGAATCACTTGCTTAAAATAAAAATTCGAAAATTTTCGTATAAAAGAGATGTAGACCCATGAATTTTTCTATCATCGGCATATTGTAGAGATTGACAATGGAACCAACCAAAATATATATACAGAAAACATGTGAAAGCTCGCCTCTTCCCCCCATTGTCAGGCAGTAATCCGAAAATGTCAATAGTTTCACGTTGTCTTTATTTGATAAACCTATTTTTTGCAGGACACCGGTCATATTGCAGATGTCCTCGCTGACATTATTGCTAACATCAAAACATTCTCACATTCAAATCGTGCAGAAAACGAATCCAATATCCATCAATGAAAGGAGGGAGAAACACCAATCCAATTTTGACCAATATAAAGAATATTTGGAAAACTTGCCGTTAAAACCAAAAGATACAGAGGATATTTATGACAAAGTTAAGCAATACATAGACATACTCGATAGAAACAATGCATCCATTGTCTTATTTGATTCTATTGAAGCCAACGACAACCTAGAAGATCCAATTGCCGGTGCTATATTAAAGAGGAATATATGTTCTACGTAAGAAAGACAGCAGTTTCGATTATGAATTGCTAGCGATGGAATTGAAATGATATCTGGTAAGAATTTTTCTTGGAGTCTAATGGAAAAAATCGTGTTGTGTCATTTAGAGACTCTATAGTCGACATTCTGAGGACTTTTGAAAATTTTTTACTATTCGGAAATGTCAATTATAGATATGCTAGACGGTTGGATGTGCATTGTTATTTCATCTCAGCAATCGATACACTAATGCAGAAATATGAGCCATTTTTATCATTTTTCGCTAGAGTGTGTGTGGGTGTGGATCGTGCTGTTTAGCCGCTCACCCACACTTACATCCTAAATGCTAATTTTATTGTTTTTTCTCTATGCACAAATAATGTTGCGAATTTAGACCCCGATATCTCTATACAACGTTGTCTTTTTTGCTAATTGAGCGTACGCGACAACTCTTTCCTAGAATAAAGATCATTGAATGGCTAGCACTTTCACCTAGATCAAAGCCATTAAGGTTATTCAATTCTTCGGCCATTGGAAAAAGACGCAATATATCTTAGGTCCAGATTCGAATGATTTTAGGGCCGATTCATCCGGAGAATTTCCAACAAAGCTATTTGCTGATCCAAGTAGAACTTGATGAGCTGCATCGAAAGGTGAAAACCGCTCCTCTGAACATATTATAACAAACGAGATATAAAAAAACTACCATTTTTTCTTCAATTGCAACAATTTCCAGAAAACATAATTCTAGGTTCGATTCGTCTAGAAACCTGTTCCAACAAATCTAGGTGGTGTTCGAAGTGCAACTCAATAAGCTCTATCGAATGGTGAAAACTGCATCTCGATACATTCAACTGTTGGAAAGATATTATCGGAAAACTGATCCCAATAGCCTCGTGCAACTATTGCATCTTGGACCCATTCAGCTAGGAATCTGTTCCAAAAAAGCATTTATGCTCCAAGTGTAATTTCATGAGTTCTATCGTATGATGATAACTATATCTCGATTGTATCCTCGCTTGTCGAGAAAATGGTCGAAAACTAGCGCCTAGTCCAGCATCGGATCCTGTTTTCGAGAACCGAGAATGCTATGAAGAAAAACTGATCTCAATTCTATAGACATCAGGCATTAGCACTTGGAATGTTAATATTTTTGTCGAAACGGATTTCTGAGCGAATTAAGTCAGCAAATATCGATCCGCTAAAGTGATCGCTGTCGGTATCTAGCCGTTTTCTTGAGAGCTACGCATGCTATTGAGAGACGGTTTTCACTATTTCACAGAGCGCATGGAATTACACTTGGAACATAAATTCTTTTGTTGGTATAGGTTTCCAGGCGAATCGGCCTAAGAAATATTAGTTCGATAAGAGAACAGAGACCGGTATCAGGATAATATCTTCTCAACAGTTAAATGTATTGAGATGCGGTATTCACCATTCGATAGAGTTAATTGAACTGCACCTGAAACATAAAAGGTTTTATTGGAATAAGTTCCTAGGCGAATCGGCCCTAAAATACTTCAATCTGGACCTAATATATCCTGCGTCCGCTACATATGAATTTAGATTTGAACTCATAACCGTCACAAGCATATGAACATAATCACCAACAAACTGAACATGGGCTTGAACATGAACGAAATCACTATAAAAAGTATTCAGTTAAATATGAACCTACCTCTATTAGAATGAACCATTTTTGCAATTTCAAAATCGCTTGAAAAAGAAAAAAATTCAAAAAGCCTCGCGTTACTCATACTTTTTTCTATGATTTATTTTTCTTTTTTTATTTTTCTTATTATTTTTCGCTTTCAGGAAAAATAAAAAACTTATTAAAAATATTAAAATAAAAAAATATTTATATTTATTATATTGATTGTTATTGCTATTTGCGGTTTATTTAACCCTCTACCCATGATGGAGCCTAAAGGAACATAGTGCTGATTACAAGTAACTTAGGAAAAATGAAAAGCAATTAAAGCAAAGCACGAACATAGAGCATATAAAGCTGTGAGCAATGATACATGAGTCATGAGCGATGGTTTGCCGAGACCAACCACTTTGATATGCGAGCAAAATGTATAGACCATCGACAAACAAGTAGCTTGAGATGTGTAGAACAGAACGGGGTTATATAAACATAGTGCTGAGGGAGGAAAGGCTCGAACATGATGCCAACTCTCAAGAGACAAACAAGTTGCCATTGTACCAATCTCCCCATATTGACTGTTATTCTCTTCATTATTACACATTGAAAAATATATGGTTATTCTAAAATTTAAAAATTGATGTCGACTTCTTAATTTTAAAGAACTACTAAAGATATTCATTGCAGCAAGTCATCCTTTGTTATTGTGATTACCAATGAAATATTCTTAAATAAATGAATTTCATAGATTAGTAGCAAGTAGTCTAGTTTAACACAGTAACAACAGCGAAATTCGAAACATTTTTTGCATTTCATTGCGGTAGTAACAAGTCTTCAAGCGCGATAATTATCTTGAACTTCCATCTAACTAAAAATTAAAGACATTGTATAAAAAGTATTTTTCAATCAGTTTTTTTTATGAATAAATTGATACAATAGAGAAAGATGAAGCAACATATCTATAAACTTTCGTTCAATATTGTTAGTCTTTGTTTGTATTTCAATTCATGTGAGACTCTGGTAATATTTGATTATTAATCATTGTTGGCTTTCGACAACAATTAGTATAAATACGACAGAGGACATAAATAAATTGTTGACGAAATCGTTTCGATACACAAATATATATATAAAATGGAGCCTATAAATACATGGATAAATCAAACATAAATAGTAAAATAAGGGATACTTACTGCAAAATATGAATAATAAATAATTGCGCTCAAACACTCTACGAGCTGTAACTCGGCAGCAAGTATTGGTTTGTTTTGTAAATCTAGGTTAGTTATGATTATTATTACAGTAGTATATGGCACAATAGCAATGAAAATGTAAACAACTTGTACAAGAACCATACTTGTTAATTGTTTGTCTAATTCACGTCGAACAAGTGGAACTGTTCGATAAGCTAATTGTTGAACGTTTCTGTATGCTAATGATCCAAATAAGATAGTAGTAAAAACCGGTAATACACCTGCTAGAAAAACATTAAAACCAAGAGTTCGATATCTTTGGTAAACACTATTGGTAATAGTACAAATAAGTTTGTTTGTAGTACGTGAATCAGTAAGATTAAAATACATAATTGATGGAAATCCATGAAGAACTGCAAAGGTAAATGACACTGTACAAAGAAAATAAGCTAGTCTAATATTATTCCATTGTTGCCATCGACGATACGTTGATGTTGCTAGATATTGATCAATGATTGCAAAACACATACATGCATACGATGTTAATGTGAATGTTTGAAAAAAAAACCATCTTGATTTACAATAAAATAATGAAGTTTCAGTCCAATCAATATTATATCCAGTAATCATAATACGTGAAAAGCAACCAGTAAGTAATTGACCAATATTAACACATGACATGATTATTAAATAGACTGCACATGAATTTTGTCGAAAAGTTTTAAGAGTAAGAAATACAATAAGATTGAATATTTCACCAATAATACCAAAAATCAGTATAGATTGCCCTAGATAAAGAGTTACTTGCTGAGATGCATTGGCCAGTGATGAGACAATTGATGGTAAAGACGACATATCAAAACATAGGATGCTTGTGTTCACAAGTAGAAAGTAGATAATAACTTCATGAAGCTCTAATTATTGACAGTAGTTATTAGAAGTTTGAATAAGAAAGAAATAAGTGTTACGAATAGTATTATCCTGAATTAGTCAATAACAAGTCATCTGATTCAAGCTTTTCGTTACCCTCTGAAAACATCATCAGAAATTATTTATTTTTGATTTAAAGCTAATGAAAGACAACAACAATAATAAGAACAATTATTAGTAATTAGCAATATCTGCGCATCTTCGAGCAGATGTAAGCAGATGTTGTTAATTATGGCCGTAGATGCCTTATTCGAGCTCGAATATAAATGAAAAATCAGCATCTATGCTAAAATAGCAGAAAAGTAAAAGATAAGATTTTATATAATTTATAATTTATAAATTCAAAGGCATTCATATGAAAATATGAGAAAAGCAAAAGATAAAATTTTATATAATTTATAATTTATAAATTCAAAGGCATTCATATGACAATAGGCGAAAAGCAAAAGATAAAATTTTATATAATTTATAATTTATAAATTCAAAGATATTCATCTGAAAATAGCAGAAAAGCAAACAATAGAAGATAGAGAGCGGATAAGGTCGACTTTGTGAACTTCTTTAGGATTGATTTATTTCTATTAGGTTTGAATTAGAGACGACTTCTGATCATTTATTTTGACTTTATTCTGGGGAAAACGACATCGTCGATTTGTGTGCTTGGGGCCGTCCGTGATTGTCATCGAAAAAAATTTCCTTTTTTACCAGTTAAGATTAGATGTGCTTGTGCATTCAAGTATACTGATTATGAATATCATAATAAGAAGTCTTAAAACTCCTTTCTTCCTCATATAGTCCTGACCACTAGCTGAACCCTATTTTTTTTGTTGTGAGGCTCCTCACAGAATAAATATTTGTAAAATTTTAGTGGAAAATACCTTTTCCGAGTCAGAATTTCGAGTTCTCTACGAATCTGAGCTTTTTACGGAAAAAAAAATATCAGCTTGCAATAAAAAATCGCGATGTCATGGTAGCAATTGATCGTTTTTCATGTCAATAGGTTTTTATCTCCATCATTTCTTATGATGAGAGTTTGGTTGCAACGTCAAATTTAGATCGTAGGTGTATTTTTTCAAGCTCTATCATCTACGAATCTCGAAACTAAAGAAAAAGTTGAGCGACAGGGCAAAAAGCCCGTAATATCAGTAAAATTGACTTTTTTCACTATGTGCATCAATATATATTTTATATTGAACATGAAAAGATTCTAGCCGCAACGTCAAAATTTGATCTTTAGGGTAATTTTTCAAGCTCTATTGATTAATGATCTCAAAAATAAGGCAAAAGTTGTGCAACAGGATGAGAAATCCAAGATATGACCCAATGTGTCATTTTTTACAAGGCTTCTTATGCTTAACTATATTCATTAGTATGAAATCATACTTTTCATAATTTCAAACTTGGTTATCTTAGCTAGTTTTTCAAGCACTATTCACTGACACTAACCAAGGCAAAGAATAGTCTCTCGAAGTAAGTAAAAAAACCGAAATTCAGAAAACTTTTCTATGGACGAACGGGTTACTCTTAATCAGTAAGCATGTTTCACTGAACAGGTGACTAGGTCATGAGAAAAAGTATGATGAAAATTTTACAATGTGTTAAAGAAGGACCGAATGAACTTTTCATGAGATTTTAGAAATGAAATCATTCGATTAATGAGCAAAAAACAAAAAAAAATACAATGAGTCTGATGGTGTCCAGTAAGTCTTTTTGAAGAAAACTAAATACTTTTCAAATACAGCTGAACAAATCTGTTATATCTACTAATTTATTCATAAAATGAAGTAACTACAATAGTTATCGTGCCATTCGTCAGTTTTTTTATTTCTCAATAGCTGTTTTCAATCAGACAATTCGTAAATTCTGTCGTTATCATTGGTATCTTCATCTTCACTTGATACATTGATGTTGCATCTTTCAGAAAATGCATAGAATTATCTGAGAATTGTCTTGATGGAGTTTTATTGTGTCTTGTGAGTCCTAAATATTCTGCAATAGAGCAGATATCACTACAGCAATCACTGGTGTTGTTACAAGGGGAAGGAGCGAAAATGCCGTACTTCAACGCACTCCCTGTGCTTCCAGACTATGTGTTAACTGTGCATCAGATCTCTTTAGCTATTTCAAGTCTACTGTCGACCTGTGTTACGGTATATAAGTCGGAGTCCAGCTTACTTAAGTCAACCTCACTCTAAAACTGGGAGCAGCACGAGCACGGGGTGGGGTGGGGGAGGGTATCCACTGCTTTGAGAATTCTGGTTTAGATTTTTTCCTAATTTAGAGAGATTATTAAACAGTTTTCTCCGATTTTGGAAAAATATAATCGGACAAATTTTATAAATTTTACAAAAAATTTTAGGCTACTTTCTCCCAATTTTTGGGTATCTTCCCTGTTCTGACCTCTTCGCGCTGTCCCTGCCTAAAGCCCAAATAGACTTACGTAGACTGGACTCTGGCTAATATACCGTAACATAGGTCGATAGTAGACTCGAAATAGCTAAAAGAGATCTGATGCACAGTTATCTCATAGTCTGGAAGTACAGGAAGTACGCTGAAGTACGGCATTTTCGCTCATTTCCACTTGTGTTGTTGCCGTTAAGAAATTGACAACACCATTCGTTAATACTTGTAGAATCATATTGGATAATAGCATAGTATTGTTTTTTATTTGAGTGTTTTGATCGGATGGAAACTAAGAGTAAGCCATTCTTCTCTGTGAAGACCAAAACTTCATAATGTCCAGCTTTATCAATATGTTCATTCTTGTAAGAATATGCTTGTTTTATTTGAAAAATATTCATTGTATTGTTGTTAATATCTTCTTTGGTTCGCAAAAGGAAAGTTCATTACTGTTGATTCACCTTCCATCTTCTTCCAAATGTTCGCTTTCAAAAAGCTTTTATCTGCCATTTATTTCTCGAGTAAATTCGTTTTACCTTTTCTTGCCAGAATAACTTTCTCCACATCATTATCTTCAGTAAAGTCATTCACATAAGGGGTTCGAAAAGCATTAGGCTAATGCTACATGGATTCAACCATGTCATACCGACTTGATAACGAATTTCGATAAAACTTTAACGATTTTTTAGAGCTCAAAATTCTAAGAATATTGAACTAAAAAGACTTTTTTCATAAGTCTTTATTTTGACTTAGATAAGTTCAAAAATAAAATCCGAGGGCATATTCAGATTCCTTGTGAAAAGTCACATCTAACCATACTAAATATGACCTCAATTAAAAAACAGAATGACTCTAAAAAATATAATGCCTATTAATCATCAACCGTACGAAAGTTATTACTATAGTGAGCATTCTTGTGGTCAAGGTTTCTCAAAACAGTCGAATTGTTCCATATGATGAGATAGTGTATTCGATAATGCTTCACTTGGGCTACAATCTTATTAATACAGAAATTTCAGTGTTTTTATTAAAGGTAAAATCATCGATCCACTTTGAAAAATATTGAATTTTGTATATCTTTAACAAATTTTCTCAGATGCAAATCCATTGATTTGAATTCTTGATTACTTCGAAATGCGATAAGATTTTCAGAGTTTGTAGAGATTTTTACTTTAAGATGTTTGATAATAGAAAGACCTGTGGATTGGGGAAAAACGATTTTTTTTGCAAAAATTTTTGGATTTTTTTCTGAAACTTCGATTAAAATGAGCTGAAAAATAAAAAGAAAGGTTATACTTAGGTTTTTTATGAAAAACACAGAAAAAATACTCAGTATGAGGTCCACTTTGGAACAAATACAAGTTTGAAATATAATTTGAATAATTGGTGATCATATAAAAAAAGAACACTATTCAACTAGTTCTGATCTCTTGGATACATCGAAAAAGATAAATTGTTCTAGATATGAAAGTGGTGTCACTGATAGAGTTTGGAATGTTCTACATTGGTGATAGTACAGAATAATCAACATTCTTAATATCAATAAAATATTTGATCCGGTTTGCTCAGCACTGTTCATCATGATACGTTAAAATAATCTAAGAAATAAATCTATCGCTGTTACACATTACGAATATTAATTCTTATTTAGTTTGTAGTGTTAATAGAACTGTAGATACTGACTGTTTTATTAAAGAAATTGTTATTTGATGTTATTTATATTCAGAGCCCGATAAGAAAATATTTTTCATTAGCTTTCTTATGTAGAACTACAGCTATGAATAACAGCTGACAAAATCAAAGTATGAATAAGTATATATGTATAAACTACGATGCATTATTTCTTCTTTTTAGATAACAGTCTCAAATGTGGATGAATAGTCGTTTTAACATAATCTAGAATATTTTTTTCAAGCTTTACAATGTATAGAATTGCTAAATAAGTTTAATCTCACTTACATTCTAAGACTATATCATTATTAGGTGTGAGTGTCGATCTTCTCTTCACCCACAGCCACACCGACACCCAGCTTAATCCATTATTTAAATAAATCTTTCGAAGTAATATAAGAAAGAAATTATGAATAAGTTATGTTTCGTAATAAATAGATCGGTATTATTTTTCTAAAATCTCCTACTAATCTAGCTAAAAAGAATATTATTTGTTTAGTTGTCAACAATTCTATTTTATAGTGTTCGTCATAGAAAAAATGTTTGGTGTCAACATATCTCTATCAAGATCCATTATATAAGCAAATAGTTGTATATGAAAACACGAAGCATATTTTTGCATTACATGTTCATGATCTTAGCACGACGCTGAGTCTCCGTACTTTTGCTCAGGAGAATAAAACTTGTCAACTGAATATCTGATGAAACTTTTTAATAGAGTTTAAAACAAGTAAGTTCTAACAAGGAAGACTTCTCATAGGATCGTTCGCTAAATAAAATTTTGATTAAAATGATGTATATCTTCATTTGAACAATTGAAAATTTCAGCTGTTTTCGATCTAATGAAAACAATGACTGGAAAAAAGTTTTTTCGTTCTTTACAGACTTTCTATTTCGAAATTTTTCCTCTCAAGAACATCATGATATGTTCTATTGAGATTTCTGGAAAACTGTAGTAATAGACCTAATATAATCAACATCAATACTTATTCATCCTTCATTGGGTTTACATTTGTCATAAATGATTTCAAATATTCTTAGAAAACGTTTCGTAAAAAACTTGAGTCAGTTTAATGACACAATGGATTAAAAGTAAGATTCTGTTCGAAGACTTTTCTATTATTTTTCTAATTATTTTTCTATGAATGAAACATGATAAAACTCTAAGGACAAAAGTTCGATCTTCGACAAAAGTTATCATTAATCAACTGGAATTTCATGATATCATGTACCTGTTAAAAGCAGATTGAGAAGTTCATCTTGTCATCGTATTCAACTGTCGGATCCGATCTTTACTATCGATTGTGAAAAAAGTTGGGTTCCAGCTCTATAAACAGACGAATAGTATTGTATTTTCCTAATAATAGGAGTGCAACAAATCCTATTTTTCTACACAAAGATTGTAAATTTTCGATATGAAGACCTGCCAAATCCAACCAAGTCTTTGTGTCGATTATAACCAGTTCTATTTTCTCTACTCGATAATAGTGTAAAATAACCAAATCCAATCAAGATACTTCTAAGATTTGGTCATTTTACACCATTATTGAGTAGAGAAAATAAAACTGGTTATAATCAACACAAAGATTTGGTGAGTCTTCATACAGAAAATTTACAATCTTTATATCGAAAAATCGGATTTGTTGTACCCCTACCTAATAAATTATCACAATTGTACTAGACATCGCTTCTGTATTCAGCAATTGGAGGAAAGTAAGCCCAGAACGGAAACAAGAACTGATACCGAAATTTTACTTTCCGAATCACTGAGAAATTTATCGTATTTGACAATGTTTCGCCGTATATCTCTGACTTGGGTACTGGATCAGAAGATTTGTTTCAATTTGAAAACGTTAGTGCGATCTTTAAGAAGAACGCTTCATTCAGAGAAAAAAAATCTGAAAAAATATTTATGTAGTTCCAGAAATATCTATGAGATTTAGTAAATATGTATTTGTTTTGTGTGTTTAATGTGTAACAACTTATTGCGATCAAATTATAGATAGTCTTTCATAAGTTTATGTAAACTCTTCTAAATTAAATTCAGAAAGAATATCAACTTGAGAAAAAAGAATTTCATTAATACCTTATATGTCAATTAATTTAAATTTGTCTTTTTCTAGGGAAATCTCTAAAGTAATAAAACTCTGACATATGATACGTATTTTTATATATCTCAATTACGTGAGAAACACTATTATTAATTATCTTCTAAGATTGGAACTTGATTTCTTATTAAGTGTTATTTGTATGATGACTATGGTAAATGAAAAGATAATATTCTTGAGAACATTGAAAAATCTATTTCAATCCTTTGAATTTAAACGAAAAACTTTGAAATATTCTAGAATAACTCGAATTTAAGTCTGGTTGTTAATGTCATGAAGTATCTTTTTCTTTTTCTAATAATCTATGAGAAAGGATTTACTTTTTTTCTTTCTAAAATCTAGAGATTTATGTAAGTTTCAAAAAAGATTTTAGAAACGAGAGCCAAACATCTGATAGTTTCAAGTGATAAAGAGAAAAAATAAAAAGATGTGAGAAAGAAAAATGCATTTAATCCTCATTTTCATATATAAACTTATTAAACTGTTGCTTTTGTTTTGAGGTATGTAATAAATGAAGAAGAAACTCATTGAATTCAGTTCGATACGTCGAATTCAGTCGTCTCAGTTGCCATAATGGTTCAAATGATTCGATTCGTATTGGTAAAAATCTTGTATCTTTTCTCGTAAGTTATATTCCATATATGGAAACATAACGTCTTTGGCGGCCAGACGCTTTTTTTTGGACATCAATTAAATGGACATTTGAATAAAAAAACACAACTTCACGATGAATTTTTATAGGATTTTATTGATAAACAGGTTTCTCCTTTTCATCATCACAGACAGAAATTTAAATCTAGATTTAAATTCAAAATTTCCTTTAGTACCATGTGAATTGTATTTCCTTTAATTCTAAGTACTAAATAGAAAAAATAAGAATAAAAATATTGTTATTTGTTCCTCTACCAATACAATTGCTTTTTTTTTATCTCGATTTCTATTACATCAAAGATGAAGAAGTAATAATTTAGTCAAGTTTTTCTTATTAAATATCTACAAAATAAAGAGATCGAGTTGAGAATATAATTAGAATAAAAGTCTTCTTTATCTAGTGGTGGATAATATTCAGTCAACGAAAGTATATCTTATTAATTTCTAGAAATTCATTGACTAAATAATTTAATTTCATATTACATTTCTAATTAATTGAGAGTTAGAAGTCTTTCTAAAAAAATCATTGCGAAATTTTTAGTAGTATCATTTAGTTTGAACAGGATTTTTATTTCAAATCATTTTAAATGCTTCAACTGAATGGCTAAGATCAGAAAAAAAAATCAATATTTTATTATTTTTATTGAATAAATTTAATGTGAATATTTGTCAAAGACAATAATTTTCGAAAAAACCAAGATCATATCATATTTTTCTCTCAGTCAGAAACGATTGAAAGTGAAATAATATGTTATCAAATGAAATATAGAAGAATAAGAAAGCATCTACTTCGTGACTAAGCTTTCTCAAATATTCTTTGAAAGTTTTTAGTTACGCCATATTTTCAGAATTAATTATATTACATATTCAATAATAATACGTTCCAAATAAAACCTAACATCAAAATCTAGTTAATCAATAGAATTTTATTCTGATGAGAGGTTCAAATGACTTGGAATTAT
This sequence comes from Rotaria sp. Silwood1, assembly GCA_905250075.1. Lineage (NCBI taxonomy): Eukaryota > Metazoa > Rotifera > Eurotatoria > Philodinida > Philodinidae > Rotaria > Rotaria sp. Silwood1. The sequence goes on from CAJNOP010000429.1 coordinate 104,248, forward strand.
AGTTTTGCTCAAGTTGAAGATCTTTACTAAGAGTTTGCTAATTATATTTTACAATTCGTAATAGTAGAGACTTCAATTGCGGCACATAGATGGTACCTTGTCCTACGTAGAAGATTTTGAAGACGTGCATGAATTTCATGTATTAATAACAACAGTTCTACGTAGTTCAATACAGTCACACAAGTGAAATTGGAAACAGTTTATTTTTTTATTTGATACCATCGTGCTAGCAGCAACTTTTCTCTAGCTCAATGAGACACGGTAGAGTTAACTTTTCAGCACGGTCTTCATCTTTGTTTAATAGACATAAATGATTAGAAATGTGACATAGGAATAAATGTTTTATATAAAATACCGTACTGAAACGAGAAATCGTATATTTTTTATTATATTGAGTTGAAATTTATTTTTTGGTTGTAAAAATAGTCAATCGTTATGATAACAAGAAATTCACTCACATACCCACACCCTTGTCATATATAGATCTCTTTTGAATTAAATGGATGATTAAATGTAGTGATTGAGCTTCGTAACAAATGTTTGACAAATCATAGAAAAAAAGACGTTTGATGGTAATCGAATGTGAGCCATTGAATTGGACCAATTTGTACTCATCGACATTTTCAATGTTGATAGCAACTTGTTAATATGTATCGATCGCATTGAACGAATCGTTTTTACTGAATAACACTATCACACTGGTGTCTCTCTCGCGGGACCACAGTCATTCAAATAAGAAAATTAATGGTATTGAAGATCGATTTGATTTTGCTTAGAAACATGCGCAAGTGCAGTTTCGATTATGAATTCGTTTATTAATTTTTGTATTTTTATCATCAATATTTACTTATTGTGAATCTTTCGTTCGATTTCTCAATCGATTCCAACAAATTTTCAACGCAGTTAAAACTTCTTTTCTTATTCATCGATACGAAGTATTCATAATCATCGTGTAAAATACTTCTTATTTGAAATAATTCTTCGAACGACATCCTTCAACTAAGTGATGATATATCTTAACATTGATTATGATTCGTCGGAATATCATGCTATTTCAAATGGTTTTCTCAGTATTGTTCGATAACATATTAATAAGAATCAATTATCAGGAGTTTTAGGCTAATTCTTTATTAAGTGAACTTCTACTCAATTTGAACTTTGTAGCAAAATTTTTAACAATATTCAATATCCCATAGTCCGAAGTATATGTAGCACTATTTGGATTTTACACACATATACTTTCGATTTTGCATCTAAGGCTCACTTAACTGCCCACTGTGGATCATTCTTCACTGACTATATTTTAAATTATCTTTGGACTTTGCAAAGGTGAGTACCGGTATTCGTGTAAGATGATCGAATGGATGTAAGTGTAGTAGAAGAGAAGACACACTCACTCACACATGTATTGACTTCTTTTTTGTGCTCCACTTTCTTTCTACTCATCTTTCGTGTGCTTAATTGTCATCAATTTGAAATACGATAAATGATTTTAATGTTGAACTATTCAAGTGACAGTTGACTTTCAATTGTCAACAATGCACAGAAGGATTCTTATCTTATAGCATTAAATCTTTTCTAATGTCGATATGTTGAAAAAAGAACGGGAAATTTTTTTTTTCTCTTCTTTTCGAGAAAAAAAGAAAAAAGAATTACATGTGATGATGTTTTTTTTTTTATTCTTTGTGTATGTTATTATAGGTTGTGATGGCAGCGAATATTCATGGTAGTTGTGTTAAATGTGGTAAAACTGGTGGAGTACTTTTTTGTAATGGTTGTCAACAAACATTATGTTTTAAACATGTTAATGAACATCGGGATGAACTTGAAAAACAACTAGAAGATTTAATTAGTCAAGAAAATCAATTTGAGAATGATCTTGCCAAACGAGATGATTCACATTATTTATTTAATGATATTGATCAATGGAAAAAAGAAACTATTGAACAAGTTAAACAAATAGCTAAACAAGCTAAGCAAGATCTTAGACAATTAATCGATCAATCAAATGAAAATTTATTAAAAAGTTGTGAAAAACTTAAAGAAAATATTCGTTTATTAAAAGAATCAGAAGATTTATCAGAAATTCAATTAAATAAATTATCGAATGAATTAAATAATTTAAAAAAAGAAATAAATACATATCAATTAATAAAATCATCAAATCAAATTTTTTTAAAAATTGAAAAACAAGAAATAAATGAAGTTTATCAATCAAAATTACCATCGAACGAAAATCTTTTACCTAATATGGAACAAAGTCATTCAAAAGGACAAGGTAACAAATAAAAAATATTCTAATAGTTTTATTTTAAATTCATATTTAAAAAAAAAGGCAAAGGTTCAATATCAATACGTGAAGTTGATCGATATGGACATTTTATTATAATTGAACATAATGGATTAACAACTGATAAAGAACAAGATATGGTTGGATGGATGTTTAAACGTTCAATTGATTCTTATACAGATATTGTTTATCGATTTCCAAATGATTTTAGTCTTAAATCAAAATCATTTGTTAAAATTCTTTCAAGACAAGCAAGTAAAGGACGTTATTCATACGAAAAAAATAATGTTTTAGTTGCTGAATCTATATTAACATGGGGAACTGGAGTTAAAACAATTATTAATCGTCTTATTGATGCCAATGGAGATGAAAGAGATGTTCTTACACAAACATTTTAATCATTTTTATTCTAAATCTTCGAAATTTGTGTATTATTTAAAAAAAAAAAGAGATGTTTGAACAATTGTTAAGAAATATTTTTTCATTAATTCTATCTCAAATAATTCGATTTATAAAATAAAATATATCTCAAATTCTACTATTAAATAAATGTGCATTCATTATTCAATATACTCGACAACTGTAATACTTCTACAGATGCATATTTTATTAGAATATTTCATTCAGTTCTTTTAATCTAATCGATCACTAGTAGTCCTTTTAATAGTAAATATGAATGACTCATTTTAATTTTTAATCATTGACTATGAATAAGTTTAAACATATTTCTATTATTATTGTTTGTATCGACGTTGAATTACTCGGAATGAAAAATAGAAAAAAATTCTGTTTATCGTTAAATAGTTAATAGAACACTTAGGTTTCATTAGTTTAATTTATTGATGAATATGTCTGTCTCTCTCTCTCTCATTTACATTTTTCCTCTTTAAATATTCTGAAATAGTAACAATATAAGAAACATGTTGAATCTGACTAATGAAATTTCGAATATTTATTCATCAGTTTCACATTATTTATGGATTGTTACAATTCCATATGAGATCATTTCAAATGAACTGATTCACAGTTTGAGCTACATTGAAAGGAGTCGTTCGAATATGTTTTTTTTTTTCTTCGTCTCAATTGACTTTGACTATAAGCTCATTTGAAAGGAAAGGCGATGTGATTAACAATTCTTTAAGAAAATATATCTCTATTTCATGAGCTTGAATTTGAACATGTTCAAAATAATGTCAATTAATTATTTATTCAGAATTGTTCTTCTCATATTTGAGTTAGAAAAAATAATTCTTGAAAGATTTTAATATTTGTTTAAATATTAAAATGAAATATTTTTATTCAAATAAATAGATGAAAAATAGTCATCATTGAATATATTGTTCTAAAGCACACTTTCAATATTATATCAATAAGAGAAACATTTTTTTTTTCTTTTACTTATCGACAATTGCTCAATGAAATGTTCAGTTTCGTCGATAGTTCTCATAAAAGAAAATCGATAATTTTCTGAGAGAAATAAAATTTCTTTGAAATTTTTTCCAAATTGAAATAAAAGTTAATTAAACATACAAATAAGATAAGAAATCTAATGTAGAATGACATATAGATATAACTGTTTAATGCTTTTTCATTTTTGAATCAGACTGATTAAATTAGTTATGTTTAATGTCAATATAAAAATATATTGAATTAAACGTTTCAAAAGCGACTTATATTTTAATTCTAACAATTGTCAAAATTGATTTTTGTTTATTAATATTCAATATGACAATAAAGATTTAATGTTTATTAGAGATAATAGAGAAAAAAAACATGACGAACTAATGTCTAATAAAGAGTTAATATTTATAATTGAAGATATTTAACAATTTTTTGTAATTTATTTTGCATATCTTGATCATTTTGATGTTGACGTAAAAATAAAAATAAATCTTTATTTATATCTTGATGAAATGTTTCTTTAAATTGTTGTTGAAGTTGATCAATTTGATTTTTTAAAAAATAATTTTTTTGAGAAATTTCTTCAATATCTAAACGCATTTTTTGATTATCTAATCGAATTTGTTCTTGTTGAGCATCTTTTAATTTAAAACGTTCAGATAATTGATTGTAAGTTAATTTAAGAGAACGTATTTCACTTTTTTGTTTACGAAATAAATCAAGAAATGCATCTGTAAATATTGGAATTTGATTTTTTTCATTTATCTTTTCATTTGAAGATCGTTTACGAGAACGTTTTACAGTTTTTTTTTGTGTTTTTTCATCATCTGATAATCGACGCTTTGATTCTTTTGATACCGATGAACATTTATTTGTATCAAGACTTTCTTCCATTATATTTATATATTTATATATATTTGATAGAATTCGATTTTTATTCGTTTATCTCAACAAAATATATAATAATAGTAATAACGATAAAAAAAAAATAATAAGATAATTTAATTTTTATTGGTCTAAATAGTTCGAATTGAAAGGAAAAGAAATATCACAAAAAAACGACATCTATCATTTTAATTTATTAATAAGTCAATTAACATAGAAAATAAAAGCTTCATTCAAAGAATAAATGTTGACTAATTATACGAATTGTTTTAACCTTGTTTTTCTTGGTCGGATTATTTATAGAAAAAAAAACATGTAATAAATATTGAAAATTATTTCGTAAGATTAGTACGGTTTTGCTTTATTTTGTTATCGTATTTAATAAGTTCTGATAGATTTGTGCCAATCTCAAAAGTCTACCCATGTCGTCTTCTTTTATTCAATAACGCCGCTATATCGTCAAAACGGCAAAAAACGGAGTTATTGAGCAGAATGATGACGCTATTTATCGCAATATTATATAGCGATCATTGCGACGCGATTACGGCGAAAAGCAAAAAGCGACGCTATAATCGCAATATTGTATTGCGTTCATTACGCCACGATAACAGCAAAAAGCGACGCTATTATAATCGTACTATGCTTTTATACCAAATAGTACACTTATTATTATGAACAGTTGAACTTTTGCTGTATGGTATAATTCTTGTGATCTTGTACATATAACTTGGAAATATACTCGACTAACTGACGTAGTCTTCAGTAGTCAAAAATTCAGTCCTTGCATGAACTGATCGCTTTTGTGCTCGTTGTTTCGTAGAAACTCTAGTAATAAGATTGATGATCGATCACGACATCAGTAATAATAAAATCTCCATGCAATGCCGTCCAAGGTGATTGATACTAATCATGTGCTTTGCTAGTCATACATTATTTCAGTTGATGCTACTATTAATTGAAAACTAAATATCGCAAAAACGACACTTATTCAATGAGTATTGTTGTGGTTGACAAAATGTTACGACGAAATTCGAAAAAAATAAACAATATTTATCAATTAAAATATTATGAAATCGAGTTTTATGAATTTTTAAGCACCATATTGTTCGACACGTCCAAACAAAAATCGTACAATGCATTGATACAATATTATTAGCGTGCTAAATTTATTTTTCTAACTATTCTATCAACATTTACTATTATATAATGATCAGTAGCATCGTCTACTTTTATGACAATTATGTTTCTTTAACCAATAATCATCTTCAATTCTAATCTTTGTCTGCAGCTGTATAATTGCTCAGCTTTTTGCAACAAAACAGATGATCGTATAAGAATAGAAGTAAATATAGAGAAATTTAGACGTCAGAGGTCAACGATTGTCAAAGAAGGCGGCCTGCAAGAGATGTAGTGTAACGGTCATTTCTCATCATGACAACATTGCGGACGACTGCTTATACAGCTGCGCTCATAAATGAAAAAAAACTTTTGCTTCACTAATCCAAATGAAAGATAAATAGTTTCTGAAAATTTCCGATGATATATATTTTCTCAGATTCTGTTAGTAAAATCAAGTGCATTACAGTAATTGATAATTTTTATTGTTCTACTTTTTCATTCTCCTTTGTTTTAGATGTAATTTTCATTAAAATACTTATAGACGTCATTGATGCTGATGGTACAAATCTCTTATCAATTCTAGTAAGTGCAGAATTCATTTTTTTAATTATTTGTGTCTCATGTATTTAGATTTTCACATCATCAGACGTCAATCTATGCACTGATTTATGGAAAATTCCAGCAACAGATGAATGATAGTAGGAAAATAAAATCTTTGTGTAGGCTGCCAATAGCTTTTTTATGTATTCTATGTTAAACACTTTTTTGTATAAGAAATTTCTTTTTTCTGTAAAACTTTGTTTTTTTGTATTGATTATTTTTTTGTGTTAAATATCACATGAAATTCATATTACTAGTTTTTTAACATAGTGATTTCTTGTGTGATTAAATAAAAGTTCGAAAATAAAAATATTTGTTGAACTGATTTATGAGTAAACTTTTAGATGTAGCTAAGGTCTACTAAGAATACAGGTGCAGTGAAGTATCGGAATATGCGAAAATGTAACGCTATAACGCGTAAAACTAGTTTATATAGTCGCTATAACGCGTAAAATTAGTTTATATCGCCGTTATATCGCGCTATTGCGGACATAGCGGGCGCGAAAAGGGGTCACTATGCGATCGCAATAGCGGCGATATCACGCCGCTATTTAGCCGCTATCGATGACATGGGTACAATGCGATTTATTTTTTAAGTTTTCATAAGGAATAAAATCAATCTAATCACTTTGCTTGAATAAATTATGTTGAATTAAATCTATTCTTAGATAGATTTTCAGCTTTTCATTGCTTATCAAAGACTGTTGTTTTGTGATTCATATACTTTTTATTCATGTTTGAGAAAACGAAATTTCTTCTAAATAATTTATGCTGTGAGAAGATGGTCTATTACTTCAATTGGACTGATGATAAAATGATGATAATACACCGAAGTAGATTTCGATATCTATAAAACAATCGAATTAATTCAAGTGTAACTATTCTATATTCGTAGTCTGTATTGTTTAATGAACAATTATATTTGTATCATACCAGCACTTATAAAATGTAATGATAAACTAAAATTTTATCTATTCTTCTTCTTCTTCTTTAACTAAACTCATCGTCACAGTAGAATAGAGTGTAGATGTAAGCACACCTACATTCTGATGAACCTATACACTGTCACATGTTTTCGTTTCGAATAATAACTTGATAGATTAGTCATTACTTGAAAGTAGGGGTGAGAAGTTATTGTTATTTTTTGTTATTAATAACAATAACAATAACAAAAAAAAAGTTATTGTTATTAATAACAATAACAAAAAAAGTTATTTGTTATTAATAACAAAAAAATAACAAATAACTTTTTTTTCTGAAAAATCTTAGTTATGCTTTGTTACTATGTAAAAGTATACCAGTTCTATTTGCTCATTATTGTCCAATTGCTCGATGATGTTACTGACCGCAATCTCCATTAAATAGCCTATGAAACTGAGAAAAATCCTAAAAAGATCTTTTCAAGTATCTTGCTCACCTATAGGTAAAATTTACTAATCGGTTTACGAGGAACGATTCCTGATTGTTCGATTGCCTTTGACTTGATGTTTTGGTCAAATAAAAGTCTTTGCGAAATGAGATTCTAGGTGCCATTTTTCGAGTTATGATCTGTACAATCTTTCTAGACATTTTCTCATCTCGCAAAGGCTTATATTTGACCAACGCATCAAGTCAAAGACAACTGAGCATTGAGGAATCGTTGCTCGTAAAGCGATCAGTAAATTTTGCCTATAGATGAGCAAGATACTTGAAAAGATCTTTTTAGGATTTTTCTCAGTTTCATAGGCTATCTAATGGAGATTGCGGTCAGTAACATCATCGAGCAATCGAACAATAATGAGCACATAGAACTGGTATACTGTTACATAGTAACAAAGCATAACTAAGATTTTTCGGAAAAAAAAGTTATTTGTTATTTTTTTGTTATTAGTAACAAATAACTTTTTTTGTTATTGTTATTAATAACAATAAATTCACACCCCTACTTGAAAGCATGTTGAGAAATCAATCAATGATCAAAAATGAACTCTCTCGAAATGATCGAATCGAGATAACACATTGATTATCATGATATCAATGGAGAATATTTATTCAATAAAATAGAAATGTACATAATTGTTTTTTTTTAAAACAGTAGAATACTTACTGTTACTCTACAAATTCTTGATAGGTTTATCTATTAGATTCATGTTTATACAGATGACGACCATCTATTTATAATAATTTGAAATGATCGAAAACTTCTATTAACTTTTATCCAACAGATGTAACTAATGAAAATTCCATGAGAAACTATTTAAGAAATACGATACATTTTATATTAATGTACAAGAGAAAAAAAATATCAATCTACACTATGTGAATATCTTTAAGTTAGTTTTTCATCACTTCTAAATATACAATTTATAGCGAATTATTTTTGACATATTTATTTATTGAAAAAACTGATATAAGAAGAAAAGAAACAGAATAAAAACGTATGTCATTTCTAAAGAAATAAAAGTAAAAATGCGCGCTCTAAGACTGAAACTATTTTTTGGTAAATTCTTGAATAGAGAAATGTTTTCATAAAGTCCCCCTATATAAGTTGTAAAAATTTAAAAGTTTTGTACACCCCACAGTCACAACAAAATAGCAGAAAAAAAAGAACATATAATTAAATTGTTTAATTTTACAAATGAGTAAATCCTTCTACTTTTGGTCCCGGTATTCCTTGTAATGATGCAAGACTAATGAATAAAAAGAAAATATTCAAAATAGTTATTTCGTTTTTACTAAATATATTCTTACCGTGAGGAATAATAAATAAACATACCAATCGCTAATGAACTTGTTGCCAATAGAGATGCTCCTAAGCCTAAACCTAAACCTAATTTCAAACGAAAGTTCTCATTTTCCAAATCTTTTAGATAATTTGAGCTTGATAAATTCTCAGTTGAAGCTGTTGTGTTTGTTGATGCAGTTACTGCAGATGTTCTACCATCACTATTTCGATTTACAGTCGGACTTGTATAAGGATATGTGGCTGTTACATTTATCCAACAATCCCATTGCAAACATATTGGTAAACAAGTTGTCGTTGTACTTGTTGTTGTTGCTAAGAAAATATTCATATATTTAATTTAACATATTAATAATACAAATTTTCAATCAATAAAACTTAAAACTTTTTCTACACTTGTCTCTCAATATTAAATGTTCTTCAAGTATTTTAACGGTTTTCACCTATGATAATATCTATAACTATTAATCGTAGACAAATGTTTTGTTTCATTTTAAATAATAGAAATTGTTTCGATTATTGTATAACTTTATTATCTTCTCCACAGTTGATTAAACTCTATAGAACGAATTAACACTATCGGAAATACTCATATGAACACATGGTACAATTGTTTTGAACTTTGCTACTATCATCTTTTCTACTGAAAAAGCTGATTTTATTGTTCATTTCAAAATAGAGCGCATTCCACTGTTTTTTCAATAATTCAAGACTGCAATCACCTAGAGATCTGCGGTTTTCACCAATCGAAAAAGGAAACGGGAAGACCTTTTTCTTCCAATATTGTATAAGACGAAATCATTTTGAAATCAGTCATTTCTGCAAAATATCGAAAAAAAATACAGAAAAACAGTCTATCATTCAGATGAAATTTTGACAAAAGCTAAGAAAATATGCTAAAAATTAATAGATATACCAGGTTTTCGTATGATTGAATAGGCGATTTGATTTGTTCAACATTACTATGGCAAGACAACGATTTGAATTATATCTTGAACCATAGATCTGAAGTCTCTCTATCTAGATCCTATGTCTAAACCAAAATTTTATCCGATTCATAAAGCGTTTTCATGCAATTTTTGTATAATGTTTTGCAGAAATGACTGATTTTAAAAAGATTTCGTGTTATACAATATTAGAAAAAAAGACGTTCTGTTGTTTCCTATTTCAGTTGATGAAAACTGCAAGTTTCTAGCTTTTCTATCACGTCTCTTAATCTTTCTAGTTGACTAGCATAACTATGGATTAAATTGATACAAAGTAAAAGGAAAAACAAAGCCTCATTAAAAAACAATATAGATTTCGCAATGATCAAGCATTTCCTTTTCTTTTCTTACAAGTTGTTGTTGTTGAAGTAGTGGTTGTGCTAGTGCTACTCGTTGAGGTGCTTGTCGTTGAAGTACTAGTAGTTGAGGTACTGCTTGTCGAACTGGTAGATGTTGAACTACTTGTACTTGTTGTCGAAGTTGTTGTGCTAGTTGTGGTTGATGTACTGCTGCTAGAACTACTTGTTGTTGTGCTAGTTGTGCTTGTTGTCGACGTACCAGTTGTTGAAGTAGTATCCGTTGTACTAGTAGTTGATGAAGTGCTAGTAGATGAGGTCGTGGAGGTTGAAATAGTTGTTGTAGAACTCGTACTGGAAGTTGAAGTAGTTGTTGTAGAAGTCGTGCTTGTAGAACTAGTTGATGTTGAAGTACTAGTTGTAGAACTATCTGTGGTTGTTGTAGTTGTTGTTGAAGAACTAGTAGTTGATGTACTTGTTGTGGAAGTGCTGGTTGTAGAGGTAGCTGTTGATGATGTTGTTGAGGTAGTAGTGGACGACGTAGTCGAAGTAGTAGAACTAGATGTTGATACAGTTGTTGTTGATGTGCTCGTGGTTGACGTTGATGTGCTTGTAGTTGAAGTACTTGTAGCTGATGTACTTGTACTAGTACTTGAAGAGCTTGT